>JAPFRF010000024.1:12700664-12835664 GCA_029282475.1 Phrynocephalus forsythii
ATGAAATGAGAACAGAGAGAAAAGGGGATTCTGCCCAGATTGACTCAGGAAGGAGTAACGCCAGGCAGAGAAAGGAAGACCTTTGTCCTGCCAGGGTTTGTAACATGTGTTCTCTCCCCAAACCTTTTCCTACACTCCAGGCATTTGGAAGGCTTCTTCCCTGTGAGGGCCATTGTTGAGATTTATCACCTCCACACTTATGACAATGTGGAGATCTCATGTATAAGCAGAGTTAAGAAGTGCAGGAATAGAACTTAAATATCTCTCTCACACACAGAGAGTATACGTAAAATTCTTATGGCAGTGTATTAGAAATTCAGTTGCAATATATACAAAGCATCCAACATAGAATTACATCAGCAAGACTGTTTAACATGGTAACAGACTGAGTAAAATGATCTGACTTACAGCAGATAAACTTCACTTGTAACATCTCCCTTGTATACAACTCTGAAACCTATAAAGTATGGGTTGTTAGCTATGGCCTTGGTGGTGAAGGCTTTTTGATTTGTCTGGGTATTGTTGAAAGCACACCCTGATAAGTAGCAGATGGACTATGCCTGAGGCCCCCACTTCTGTTGAGAGAGGGGGTTTCAATGCTCACATGAATGGTTTCCCTGACTCCTCTCTCAAACCACCTATCTTCTCTGTCTAATATGTGTACAACCTCATCTTTGAATGTGTGCCCTTTGTCCTGCTAATGCAGGTGTACTGCTGATTCTGGTCTTGAACTGTTACCCCTCCTATGTTGGGCCATCCTTCTGTTTAATGGCTGTTAGCACTGATGCCCTAACAATGGTAAAGAGAAGATTAAGAGAAGACAGCACCCTCACCTCCAGACCTCAACCCAGACCAGATATGCCTGCTCCTGGACCTGTGTCTGAAACCCACATATTTCATGTACAGAGGGGATTTCTACAGATAGAAGCATGGTTGTGCCATGGGGTCCCCACTGTCACCAATTGTTGTCAGCCTATACCTGGAAGAAGTGAAGAAGGCACTCAACACCTTCCCAGGGACAACACCATCCCAATGGTTCAGGAATGTAGATGTTATCTGGGTGAAAATCAAGACTCAGGAAGTACAGGCCTTTAGAGACCACTTCAATGCGGTGAACCCTAATATTAAGTTCACTAGGGGAGACACCCAAGACAACAGGCTGGCTTTCCTGGATTGTGCAGTCATAGTCAAACACGACCGTGGCCTGGGAGTAGACGTTTACAGGAAACCCACCCACATAGATAAGTACTTACTGTTTGACTCCCATCATCCATAACAGCACAAATTAGAAGTCATCAGGACACTAAGCCACAGACAGGCACGTGAAAACAGCACTTAAGGCCTGTGGATATCCAAAGTGGGCTTTCAACAAAGCAGTGTCCCAACCCAGAAGAACAAGGGATCAGATTGAGACCCATACCTACGGAAGAACCTGGTCATTCCCTACATGGGTGGAGTGTCTGAGAAGCTTAAAAAGATTTTCGACAAACTCAACATTCCTGATTATTTCAAACCCACAAACAAACTAAGGCAGAGATTTGTCCACCCAAAGGACCCGATAACAAAACATAAAAGGAGCAATATAGTATATGTGGTCCAATGCAGTCAGGAGTGTGCAGACCTCTACATTGGAGAAACTAATCAGCCATTAAACAGAAGGATGGCCCAACATAGGAGGGGCAACAGCTCAGGACCAGAATCAGCAGTACACCTCCATTTGAAGGACAAAGGGTACACATTCAAACATGAGGATGCATACTTACTAAACAGAGAAGATAGGTGGTTTGAGAGAGGAGTCAGGGAAGCCATTCATGTGAGCACTGAAACCCCCTCTCTCAACAAAGGTGGGGGCCTCAGGCATAGTCTATCTGCTACTTATCAGGGTGTGCTTTCAACAATACCCAGACAAATAAAAAAGCCTTCATCACCAAGGCCATAGCTAATGACCCATACTTTATAGGTTTCATTAGCTTAGGCCAGGCATGCCCAAATTTTGGCCCTCCAGATGTTTTGGACCACAACTCCCACAGTCCTTTGTCATTGGCAATCTAAGCTTAGAGTTCTGGGAGTTGTGATCCAAAACATCAGGATGGCTGAAGTTTGGACATGCCTGCCTTAGGCCATTGTTCACCTTAAGGCTATGGATACTATTGTCAATCTAACAAGACTTTTCAGGTCATTGTTCAGCTTATGAGCCTATTTCAGATTAGGGTGACAAGAGGTCAAAGCTGACTATAAGTTGGAGGACTTGCACTGGCAGCATTCAGACTGATGAAGCTGTTTGGAGCAGAGAAACGTTTCTATCTCTCAAGAAAAAAAAGTCCAGTTGCTATGACTCAACTTCCAGACGTTATACAAGACATTATATCAGATCAACTCACATGTGTCCAATCATTAATCAGTATCTACTAGGTGTTCAAAATCTATAATTAATTATCTCAGAGAAATTGTCCTTGGCTCAGAACCTTTGAGGCAACTTTATATATTACATTTTAACATGTACAGCATAGTATGAAGTTTTAACACGGATGGTCTAACAAGGTTTGTGTGGTACAGTGGTCCCCTGCACATTCAGGGTTAATATACTGCAGTCCCACTTTATTGCAACACCGCAATAAAGTGCCCCCCCCCCCGGATTAAAGCTGAAGGCCTGTTTCAGACCTCCTGTACTTACCACAGAACTGGCCTGCAAGGGTCTTCCCGGGCCTTCTGGCTTCCCTATGAAGTCACTTTGAGTTTGGGGACCTCCAGAAGGCCCTGGACCTCTTCTCACAGGCCAGACATTTGGGGCAGCGGCGCCTGGGGGGTGGGTTCAAGAGATGCCCCAAGCCTGACCCAACCTGCATCTGCATATCGCGGATTTTCAATTATCAAGGGTCAAGGTAGGTCCCTAAACCCACTGACAGGCGTGGGGTGGGTCACTGTAACTGAAGTTTTTCCAACAGATTTTTCAAAGGCTTTTGGAATGAATGGGTCCTAACATGTGAAAGAAAGGCAACCAGAAAGACAGAAACTGGCACATCAGTACTGACATTCAAATGGCTTCTCGCCTATGGGGTCTTGTGATGCTTAGCAAGGTTTCCATGGCTTCAGAGACTAGGACTCGGGACAATGGTTTCAAACTATAGCAAAAGAGATTCCATTTGAACATTAGGAAGAACTTCATGACAATGAGAGCTGTTTGGCAGTGGAATACCTCTTTCCCACAAAGGTGGTGGACTCTCCTTCTTTGGAAGTTTTTAAGCAGAGGCTGGATGGCCATCTGTCGGAAATATTGTGATGGGGTTCCTGCATGGCAGGGGGTTGTACCCAATGGCAGTTGAGGTCTCTTCCAGCTCTATGATTCTATGTTTCCTGAATAATGGAACCTCTTTCCACACTACAGACATTCAAATGGCTTCTTGCCTGTGTGGGTTCTGTGATGGCTAGCAAGGCTTCCAGATTCACTGAACCTCTTTCCACACTCCAGACATTCAAATGGCTTCTCGCCTGTGTGGGTTCTGTGATTCAAATGGCTTCCTCTGGGTTCTGTGATGGGTTAGCAAGGCTGCCCAATTGCTTGGTTTCTCACCTGTGTGTGTCCTGTGATGCTTAGCAAGGTATCCAGAACTGAACCTCTTTCCACACTCCAGACATTCAAATGGCTTCTCACCTGTGTGGGTTCTGTGATGGTTAGCAAGGTTTCCAGAGTGACTGAAACTCTTTCCACACTCCAGACATTCAAATGGCTTCTCGCCTGTGTGGGTTCTGTGATGGCTAGCAAGGCTTCCAGCTTGACTGAACCTCTTTCCACACTCCAGACATTCAAATGGCTTCTCACCTGTGTGGGTTCTGTGATGCTTAGCAAGGCTTCCAGAATCACTGAACCTTTTCCCACACTCCAGACATTCAAATGGCTTCTCACCTGTGTGGGTTCTGTGATGGTTAGCAAGGTTTCCAGAGTCACTGAAACTCTTTCCACACTCCAGACATTCAAATGGCTTCTCGCCTGTGTGGGTTCTGTGATGGCTAGCAAGGTTTCCAGATTGACTGAACCTCTTTCCACACTCCAGACATTCAAATGGCTTCTCGCCTGTGTGGGTTCTGTGATGTGATAGGTTTCCAGCTTGATGGCTAGCAAGGTTTCCAGATTGACTGAATCTCTTTCCACACTCCAGACATTCAAATGGCTTCTCGCCTGTGTGGGTTCTGTGATGGCTAGCAAGGTTTCCAGAGTCACTGAACCTCTTTCCACACTCCAGACATTCAAATGGCTTCTCGCCTGTGTGGGTTCTGTGATGCTTAGCAAGGTTTCCAGCTTCACTGAACCTCTTTCCACACTCCAGACATTCAAATGGCTTCTCGCCTGTGTGGGTTCTGTGATGGCTAGCAAGGGTTCCAGATTGACTGAACCTCTTTCCACACTCCAGACATTCAAATGGCTTTTCGCCTGTGTGGGTTCTGTGATGATTAGCAAGGCTTCCAGAACACTGAACCTTTTTCCACACTCCAGACATTCAAATGGCTTCTCGCCTGTGTGGGTTCTGTGATGCTTAGCAAGGCTTCCAGAATCACTGAACCTCTTTCCACACTCCAGACATTCAAATGGCTTCTCGCCTGTGTGGGTTCTGTGATGATGGTTTCCAAGCAAGGTCCAGACATTCAAATGACTTGACTGAACCTCTTTCCACACTCCAGACATTCAAATGCATTCTGGTTCGCCTGTGTGTGTCCTGTGATCCTAGCAAGGTTTCCAGCATGACTGAACCTCTTTCCACACTCCAGACATTCAAATGGCTTCGCCTGTAGATGGGTTCTGTGATGCCTAGCAAGGTGTCCAGAATCACTGATTTGTCCATCTTTCCACATCCAGACATTCAAATGGCTTCTTCCTTCTGGTTTGATGATTTAGCACTCTTCCATCTGACTGAACCTCTTTCCACACTCCAGACATTCAAATGGCTTCTCACCTGTGTGGGTTCTGTGATCTTAGCAAGGTGTCCAGAAGTGACAAAAAACCTCTTTCCACACTCCAGACATTCAAATGCAGCTTTCCATGGTGTTCAGGAGAATGTGGGTTCCAGGGTGACTGACATTCACATCAGTCAGGAGGCCCATTGTGGCAGTTCTTCTGAAGAAAACCCTCTTTCCACACTCCAGACATGTCAAATGGGGTTCTCCTCATGGTGAATTTTTTCTTATGGGAACAAGTTGTTGAGTTGCTAGTAAAAGATTTGGTATGCTCATTCCTTTCCTCTCCTTTGGATGTTTTTGGAATCTCTTGACCTTCATCCTGAGAAGTAATAGATTTGTCCATCTTTATATTTATCTGTTCCCCTCTAAGCTTCTTCCTTCTGGTTTGATCCTCAACATGCTCTTTTGCATCTGAATGTTCAACCTCTCCCTCTGACGCTTGGTGTCTTCCTCTTTTATTACTACTATACAGCGTCTTACCTGCAAAATATAAGTGACCACAAAAAACGGAGTTTCAAATCAAATAACCAATCCAATGCACTGCCATGGAGGATTCAGGAGAATGAAACACAGCTCCAGGGTGGACCCACCTCCACCAAATCAGTGAGGAGGCCCATTGTGGCACCAGTGAATATCCTGAGGAAAACCAGGGGATTTAATCACACTCTACCTGTGAGGAAATGGTTCCTTTCCATGCTGGTTAAAGTCTAGTGAGGTTGAGGATAAGAAATGGATCCAAATTGTTCCATAGCCTTAATATAATATTTCTATATTCTTTTAGATCTAACTCAAAGAAAGTTGCCTCAGCTGATCATACCTCTTCCATATGAATTTATGGTGCTTATGATCATCTTCAAAGCAGCCACTCAGACAGCTTGGTTATTTTAAGGGAACATTGCTCTTCATTGGCAGGAAAAATCAGAAGGACATATTTAATTTGATATACAGAGAGCTTCAAAGCAATAAAAGACAAGAAACAGAATGTACTGCTTATATACTGCCCCATAATGCTTAAAGCACTGTCTGGGCAGTTTCCAATTTAATTAGGCAGGCTACGCACTGCCCCACCACCACACGAGCTGGGTAATTATTTTTCTGTCCTCAGATAAATCTACAAGAAAACCAGAAGAACAAAAAGTCTTATTTTTTCTAACCATTCAAAAGAGGATCTCCCTCTGCAGTCGCCCCACAGCAGAAGAAGATTTTTTCTAAAATTTGTATTGTGAGCATGGAGGGTGGTACAGAAGAACATCTTCCCTGGATAATTGACTCGTCACATTGATTATCATTTTATTTTTATGCCACTGTTTATGGCTGGGCGGGGTGAGGTGCCTTAACTCATACTGTAAGTGAATCAGAGCAGTCACAGTATATGAATGCATAAAATAAATCAAGAAAGTAAAAAGCTTTCTTCATGACACATGCTGAGGATCCTTACCCGGACAGATTTTGTTCCCAGAATCACTTTCCACAGAGATCTCCAGCCTGGACTGAGAAGATCCCACTCACTGTGGGCAAAATACGGGGTCACCTCCACTGAGGACACCGACAGCTGAAAATAGAAATCAAATTTAAAACGAAAGGTGCTGTTCATGTCTCAGGAGTTTTCTAACTGTAGGAACATTGTCAGCTACTACAGTCTCTTCCAATCTTCATCCTGCTTAGGCATTCTTCTCCACTAACAGGAGAGCTGAAAATGGGGGCAGAAAGATGAGTTTCTAAGATGTGATAAGGAACCAGCCTTTTGTAAAGCAAATGGCCCAGGAAGGAAGTATCCTGGACTTTGGGGATCTGTTTCTGACTCTGCTGAAAACCTTGCCAGCTTTGAATGTGTTCCTTCCCTGTTCTTTCAGGAAACACCATGTGGGAAAGTGATACCACAGCTGCATTTTCCTGAGAGAGGCAGGGAGAGCATTGCCCCAACTCTCCTGCAGTCTATTCCCCCAAACTATTTATTTATTTCAAATTTGCCATCCTGCCCTTAAAAAAATACACGCAGGGTGGCTCAACTCTGCTTAGTGGTTTGATGCTGGACTATTCAGGAGCAATAAAAATACTATTTAACTGATTTCATATTTTGTGTGGCAGGGACTGTAATTCCAAAATGCCCATCTCTCCAACCTTCTCCTTTGTTGCTTCCTCACCTGTCATTGCCCTGATGTGGCAAGAGAGGCATTTAAGGGGGCATCAGGTCAACTGCCCCGTTGCTTCTGAGCAGTCACAGTCTATGAATGCATAAAATAAATCAAGAAAGTAAAAGCGCCTTCATGACACATGATGAGGATCCTTACCTGCACAGATTTTGTTCCCCTCTTTGAATATTTTTTAAAATCTCCAGCCTGAAATGAAAATCCCATCAGCTGTGGACAAACACGGGGTCACCTCCGCAGAGGACACCGACAGCTGAAAATAGAAAGCAAATTTAAAATGAAAGGCACTTTGTATGTCTCAGGACTTTTCTAACTGTAGGAACATTGTAAAGGGGGCTACAGTATCTTCACCCCCTTAAGGGCAGCCACTAACAGGAGAGCTAATGGGGGCAGAAAGTTGGGTTTCTAAGAACTGATAAGGAACCAGCCTTTTGTAAAGCAAATGGCCCTGAATTGTGTATCCTGGACTAAACCACCTGCCTTGCAGCAGAGAGAACATGCAGGAAGACCCTGCTTTTTTGGGGATCTGTTTCTAACTCTGCTGAAAAACATCAGGTTTGTGTGTGCCTTCCTTCCTTTCAGAAAACACCATGTGGGAAAGGAACACCACAGAGATTCTCCTGAGAGAGGCAGGGAGGAAATTGACCCAACTCTCCTGCAGTTTATTCCCCAAACAGTTTATTTATTTCAAATATTGCTGCCCTGCTTTTCTCCTTAAAAAGAGACCCAGGGTGGCTCAACTCTGCTTAGTGGTTTGGGCCTCACTTATTCAGGAGGCATAAAAATATAACTGGTTTCACGTTTGGTGTGGCGAGGGGTTGTAATTCCAAAATGCCCCTCTTTCCAACCTTCTCCTTTGTTGCTTCCTCGCCAGTCAGTTCTTGGATGGGACAAGAGAGGCATTTTTTTGGGGGGGGGGTATCAGGTGAACTGTCCACGTTGCTTCTGAGAGAAGGGCTGGAGAGAGAGAGAGAGAGAGAGAGAGAGAGAGAGAGAGAGAGAGAGAGAAGGGCCCGGGGGGGGGGTAAAAAAACCCTCTGTCCATGGGCAGAGAAGCAGGGGACACAGAGAGAGCTGCCGTGGGACCCAGGAGACTCTGGGCTCAGAGTTTTGCTCAGGAGAAGGAAACCTGGGCGTGGAGGAACCTCAATCCCTTTCCTTCTTTGCCATCTCCCCCTACACTCGGGGGGGGGGGATTCCTTCGAAATCCTGACCCAAAGGAGGCTCCCTTCTGTCCTCCTTCCCTATATATAGCTTCGTTTTTTCCCGCCACTCTGTGAAGCGCCATTCGCTGCCTTTCTCCCCCTTATGGGACCCTCCCCTCCCATTCCCCCAAAATGCCGATCTGCCCCTGGAGTTGTTCTTTTGGGGGCAGTTGCCTTCTCTCCCCCCCCACCATTCCTTGTCCTGGTTCGGCCTTAAAAGCTTCACCCTCCCTCCTTTTTCCTTGGGTGGGGGGGGGCGAAAGGTAAGGAGGAGGAGGGATTTTTTCCTGGATCGGACCCCCAATTCCTCCAAAAAAGGGGGGGTTTCAGTTTTCTCCCCTCTCCTTCTCCTCCCTCCTCCTTCCAAATTAAAGGGGGGAGAGAAAGGGAAGGAGGAGGTAGACTTTCCCCATTGCATCGCCAACGCCCCCCTCCTCCTCATTTGCAGCCTCTCCCCCCATTGCACTCCCCCCCCCATATAACCCCCCCATTGCACAACGCACCACCTCCTCCTCCTGGGAACCACAGAGAACCACGGACAGCCTCTTGGAGGGGGGGTGGAAAGCCACGCAGAGAGCGGATTCCCCCTCCCTGGGAGCCTTCGTTTCCTGCCACTCTAGGAAGCGGAACTCGTTGCCTGGGAGGAATCCAAATGCCCCCTTGCTCTGCCTCCCTTCTGGCTCTGCAAGGGAGGGGGATGGGAAAGTAAAGGTAAAGGTCCCCCCACCCCCACCCCGCAGCCACCGCACAATGTGCTCGCCACCCCTGTTGTGGCAGTCAGTGCTTCCGAAAGGGAACACCACTTAAGAGCAGCTGCAGTGGCAGAAGAAATCTCACCCTCTTTGAGTCCCGTTATAAACCCTTTTTCTTGATGAAAACCCTTTTTCTATAGAAGTAACTGTTGAAGGTTCTGAAAGTGATGAACAAATAAGTCATGAGCCCGTTGACCAATTTATGTTAAATAAATCTTTATTTAAAAATACTCAGCAAAGACTGGACAATGGTGATTTTCGCTCGGAACCTAGTGGTGGAACCCTCACACCTGCCAGGGTTTGTAAGATGTGTTCTGTTCCCAAACCTTTTCCCACACTCCAGGCATTCGGAAGGCTTCTTCCCTGTGAGGGCCATTGCTGAGATTTATCACCTCCACACTTATGACAATGTGGAGATCTCACGTATAAGCAGAGTTAGGAAGTGCAGGAATAGAACTTAAATCTCATTCTCTCTCTCTCTCTCTCTCTCTCTCTCTCTCTCTCTCTCTCTCTCTCTCTCTCACACACACACACACACACACACACACACACACACACACACACACACACACACACACACACACACACAGTATACATAAAATTCTTATGGTAGTGTATTAAAAAATCAGTTGCAATATATACAAAGCATCCAACACAGAATTACATCAGCAAGACTGTTTTACATGGCAAAAGACTGAGTAATAGTTTCGTTTCCCCCCCCCGCCATCGATCGATTGCCTATTTCTCAGTGTTTTGTTGTTTTAGCAGCGAGGTTTGTAACTACATAGGGTGCCTTCTGCTGCTTGTTTTATTATGTGTATTACACTTGTGATGTCTATTCTGTGAATTTTGCTGAAGAGTTAAGCTCTGTAAGCCGCCCAGAGTTCCCTTGGGAAGATGGGCGGGGTATAAATCTAATAATAAATAAATAAATAAATAAATAAATAAATAAAATTATAAGTGCTGAAACCTATAAAGTATGGGTCATTAGCTATGGCCTTGCTGGTGTAGGCTTTTTGATTTATTTATTTATTTATTTTTATTTTTATTTATTTTTACAACTTATATGCCGCTCACTACCCAAAGGTCTCTGGGCGGCTTACAATCAAAAATTAAAACAGTTAAAACATCAGATATCAATAAATAATTAAAACAATAATAAAAACGTACACTAAAATCATTACACTAAAATTGCCATCAGAGGACCCACAGTCTATATTGTATCAATTAAAAAACTTCTGGAACAGGAAAGTTTTTACCTGGCACCAAAATGTCATCAATGTTGGCACCAGGCGGATCTCACTTGGGAGGGCATTCCATAACTTGGGAGCAGCTGCCGAGAAGGCCCTGTGTCTGCAAGCCATCCCTCTCAGCTCCTTGAGGGATGGCTCTTTCAAGAGGCCCCCCGGCCTCAATCTTAATTGCCGGGTAAGTTTGTACGGACCCAGGCGGTCCTTCAGGTATCTAGGTCTTAAGCCTGGGTATTGTTGAAAGCACACCCTGATAAGTAGCAGATGGACTATGCCTGAGGCCCCCACTTCTGTTGAGAAAGGGGGTTTCAATGCTCACATGAATGGTTTCCCTGACTCCTCTCTCAAACCACCTAATATGTGTACAACCTCATCTTTGAAAGAGTGGCCTTTGTCCTTCAAATGGAGGTGTACTGCTGATTCTGGTCCTGAGCTGTTACCCCTCCTATGTTGGGCCATCCTTCTGTTTAATAAAATTAAACAAAATTAAAATTTAATAAAGTTTCTCCAATGTAGAGGTCTGCACACTCCTCACTGCATTGGACCGCATATACTATATTGCTCCTTTTATGGTTCGGTATGGGATCCTTTGGGTGGACAAGTCTCTGACTTAGTGTGTTTGAGGGTTTGAAATAAACAGGGATGTGATGTTCGAATGAGTGGGTCCGAAGATGTGAAAGAAAGGTAACCAGAATGACAGAAACTGGCCCTTCAGTACTGACATGGGACCTAGGAGACCTGGGCTCAGATTTTTGCTCAGAAGAAGGAAACCTGGAATTGGAGGAACTTTAATCCCTTTCCTTCTTTGCCATCTCCCCCTACACTGTGTGTGTGTGGGGAATTCCTTTGAAATCCTGACCCAAAGGAGGGGGAGTCCCTTCTGTCCTCCCCCTCCTTCCCTATATATAGCTTTGGTTTTCCTGCCACTGAGGATGCCACACTCGCTGCCTCCCCCCCCCATGGGACCCTCCCTCCCATTCCCACAAAATGCCCCTCTCAGTGGGAAGGAGATGTGGTTCTGGGAGGTGGGGGCACTTGTATTCCCCACCCCACGGTTCCCTGTCCTGGTTCAACCTTAAAAGCTTCTTCCTCCCTCCTTTTTCCTGGGGGGAGAAAGGGAAGGAGGGTTTTTTTGCCTGAATCGGGGCCCCAATTCCTCCAAAAAGGGGGGGTCAGTTCCCCCCCTCTCCTTCTCCTCCTTCCTCCTTCCAAATTAAACGGGGGGGGTTTGAGAAAAGGACGGAGGGGTAGGTTGAGGGGCTTAAAGGGGGGCAAATGTACGCCTCTTTCTCAAAAAGGAAAAGAAGTGGGGGAGGGCTTCCCTATTGGGACCCCCCACCTCCCCACCGCCAGGGATTTCATCAACGACGCCTCCTCTTTCTCCTACCCCACCTTGCAAAGGGACGTTCAAGAGGGTCCTTCGTTCTCCCCCCTCCCCCCCTTCCCCCCATCTGCACCCCCTCCCCCATAGCATTTCCCCCCACCCCACCCCCCAAAATGCACAACGCACCTCTTCCTCCTTCTCCTGGGGGGGGTCTCTTTCCCGTCCTTCCAGCAACCATAGAGCCTTCTTTTTTGGGGGGTGGGGGAGACAGAAAGCCACGCGAAGAGCAGATCTCCCCCTCCCCTGGGAGCCTTCGCTTCCTGCCTCTCTAGGAAGCTGGCCTCGCTGCTCTTCCCCGCCCCTTGGAGGACCAAATCCTCCCCCCCCACCACCACACACACACACCAGCAGCAGCGCCCGTCTCTGCTTCCCTTCTGGCCGCCCAACGGAGGGGGAGGGGAGCCCAGCCCCCCAAAAAAGCAGGCGGGGATGCTGGGAGGGAAAATTGGGGAAATTTTTCCTCCTCTCCTTTGATTTCCTCTCTTCTTCTTCTTCTTCTTCTTCTTCTTCTTCTTCTTCTTCTTCTTCTTCTTCTTCTTCTTCTTCTTCTTCTTCTTCTTCTTCTTCTTCTTCTTCTTCTTCTTCTTCAGGTTGTGAGGGGGAAAACTCCCTCTCCTCCCCTCTCCTTCCCTCCCTTCCTCTAAATGAGAAGTTCCCAAACTTTTTTGTTTGTTTTCTTTTTGTAGCACAGACAATTGTAAAAAAGGAAGAAAAACACAGACAATGTTCATTCCTACCTTTATTGAAAAGACACAAAATGCAAGTAAATATTTGGATTTGGGAGGAAACAAATCATAACCTAGTAAAATTCGTACATAAAATTAATACGTGTACATTGATACAGTGGTACCTCGCAAGAAGGATGCCCTGTAAGATGAATTTTCATAAGACAAACAAAATGTCCAGGAATAGGCATGTTTTGCAAAATGACATTTTTCATGTGGGATGCCTTGCAAGAAATGCGTAAAAAGAATGCGGTTCCTGGAAGGTTGACACCCAACTGTTTCGGCTGCCGGAAGCAGCATTATGGGTGCAGGAAATTCAAAAGCCTGCCTGGCTTTCCTGACCATGTAGTACTCGATCTGTGGGTGCTCTACCATGAGGAAAACCATGACTGAAGCTACCACTGCTCTCCCCTTTGCCCGGGTCTCTGTGCCCTCAGATTACATAAATCATAAAAAGAGCCATGCAGGATCAGGTCAAAGGCCCATCTAGTCCAGCTTCCTGTATCTCACAGTGGCCCCACCAGATGCCTCTGGGTGTGCATGAGACTAGATCTCTCCTGATAGCACTCCCCTGCATTTGGTCCTTGAGGTACCCCGGTTTTAAGCTTGGAGATGATACATCTCCTTCATGGTTTGTAACCTGTGATGGACTTCTCCTCCAGGAATCTGTCCAATCCCCTTTTGAAGGCATCCAAGTCAGATGCCACCACCACATCCTGTGCCAGGGAATTCCACAGACTAACAACGTGCTGGGTGAAAAAATATTTTCTTTTGTCTGTTCTTACTCTACCAGCCCTCAATTTGAGTGGATGTCCCCTAGTTCTGGTATTTTGTGAGAGGGAGAAGAGCTTCCCTCTATCCACTTTACTCATGGCCTGCATTATTTTGTACATCTCATTTATATCCCCTCTCAAGCGCCTTTTTTCCAGACTAAAGAGCCCCAATTGTTTTAGCTTTTCCTCATAAGGGACGTCTCCCAGCCCAGTAATCATTTTATTTGCTTTATATGATAAAGTTTTGATTTTTTTGCCCCAATATGCATTACTTTACATTTTGCTACATTAAAACGTATTTGCCATTTGGCAGCCCTTTCCCCCAGTTTAGAGAGATCCTTCTGGAGCTCTACACAATCTTCTCTGGTTTTTACCACACGGAAAAGTTTTGTGTCATTTGCAAACTTGGCCACCTCACTGCTTATCCCTGTTTATCCCTGTCTCCAGGTCATTTATGAACAGATTTAAAAGCACCGGTCCCAGGACAGATCCCTGGGGCACACCACTTTTTACTTCTCTCCATTGTGAAAATTTCCCATTGGCACCTACTCTTTGTTTCCTGGATCTCAACCAGTTCTCAATCCATAAGAGGACCTGCCCTCTTATCCCTGGCTGTGCCATTTTCTCAGCAGCCTTTGGTGAGGGACTGTGTCAAAAGCCTTCTGAAAATCCAGATAGACAATATCCACTGGTTCACCCAAATCCACATGCCAGTTGACCTTTTCAAAGAATTCTAAAAGATTTGTCAGGCGTGACCTACCCTTACAGAAGCCATGCTGCTTTTCTCTCAGCAAGGTTTGTTGTTCTATATGTTTTAAGATTTTCTCTTGGACGAGGCTTTCCACCATCTACCCTGGGATGACCCAAAATAGGCTGGGTAACAGCTCAGAACCAGAATCAGTAGTACACCTCCATTTGAAGGACAAAGGGCACTCATTCACACATGAGGATGTACACATATTAAACAGAGAAGATAGGTGATTTGAGAGAGGAGTCAGGGAAACCATTCATTTGAACACTGAAACCCCATCTCTCAACAAAGGTGGGGGCATCAGGCATAGTCTATCTGCTACTTATCAGGGTTGCCAGGACCCTGCCTGCCACAGAACCTGAATCTGAGGGGTTAAATGGTGAAGAGCTGCTGGAGGAGCCTTGCAGCTCAAATAAGCAAGGAGCTGGCTCTGATGACTCAGCTGAAAACATATCTTCACCTTCTAGAAGGGCCATGAGCAGGAATCTGCAAAGACGTGCTACCAGAAGAGCTAGGGAAAGGGTCTTTGATGCTAGACAGGGAATCAGGTCGGGAAGCCCTGAGTACTAGCAGAAGCCGTTCCAGAAGTAAGGGAGTGTTCCCTGTTTTGGGATAAAGCTGGCAAGCTCACCCTGAGCTCTCTGTGGGAGCAACGCGTCATTTGAACTTGCAACCACGTTCCTGTCTGTGACCTTGGCTCTGTTTCCTGACTTCGGACTGGCTTCCTGGACAACGGCTTGATCTGTTCCTTTGGGTTTGGCATCTGGTTTCCGTGAGATATTCTGGTTTTGACTTGGACTGGTAATTGCTGGGAGTTGGGTTCTGTTATTTATCTGGCACTTGATTGTTAACAAAGGACTTGAACTTGCCTGGCTTTCCACTAAAGATCTTGGCAAAGAACTGAACCCTGTTTGTGTGTGTGATCTGTGTGCGGGGCTTGACAAGGGTGTGCTTTCAACAATACCAAGACAAATAAAAAAGCCTTCATCACCAGGGCCATAGCTAATTACCCATACTTTATAGATTTCAGTACCTTAGGCCAGGCATGTCCATAGTTCAGCCTGCCAGGTGTTATGGACCACAACTCCCACAGTCCTTTGTCATTGACAATCTAAGCTTAGAGTTCTGGGAGTTGTGATCCAAAATATCAGGACGGCTGAAGTTTGGACATGCCTGCCTTAGGCCATTATTCACCTTAAGACTATGGATACTATTGTCTCCCTAACAAGCCTATTCTGGTCATTGTTCAGCTTATGAGCCTATTTCAGACCAGGGTGATAAGAGGTCAAAGATATAAGATGGAGCACTTGCACTAGCTGCACTCAGACGGATGAAGCTGTTTGGAGCAGAGAAATGTTTCTATCTCGAAAGAAAAAGAAGTCCGGTTGCTGTTACTCAACTTCCAGACGTTATACAAGACATTATTAGAGATGAGCACGACTAGGAAAAATGACATTTTCGAGTTGTCGTGTGTCGGAGGCAGTCCGTTTCGGCTCGTTTCCGTTTTTCGCGAAATTTCGCAAAAATTAGTCGGTTCGTTTTTTCATTTTTTCTTTTTTTTTAAAATATATTTTTATTTGTTTCATATCATCGGGATCCCTACATAGGATAGGGTATGGGTGGGGTGGGAAATCTAAGGATAAAACAGGGAAAGTTCAAGTGGTATATTTACAATATTTTTCTATATATTAGTACACAGACTATATTTTAATTTAATAGTGTTGGAGTCTCTTTTTTAAGCTATTTAGTTCTTTTTCGTAAAAGGTATATAGTGGTTTCCAGCAGTCTCTTGCCTTCTGTAATTCTTTGTCCTTTATCAGTTCTGATGTTATATCCATTTCAGCTGCTTCAAAGAATTTTTCCAAAAGTTCTTGTCTGGTTGGTGTTTCTGCAACTTTCCAATATTTGGCATATGAAATTCTTGCTATTGTGACAGTATACAATAACAAATGCTTTATCTTAACATTCTTAATTTCTGTCATAATATTCAATAGAAATATTTCTGGTTTAAATGGAACTGTATAACACAGCATTTTTTGTAAGATCTCATGTACCATTTTTCCAATATCTCTTTGCTACATCACAAGTCCACCACATATGATAAAAAGACCCTTCTTTGTTGTTACATTTCCAGCATTTATCTGAGGTATTTCCATATATTTTTGCTATTTTTTGTGGTGTCATATACCATCTATAAAACATCTTATATATGTTTTCTTTTAAATTTATTGCCTTAGTAAATTTTACATTACACTCCCATAACTGGCTCCACTGTGCTAATTCAATATTATGTTCTAGGTTTTGTGCCCATGTTATCATACAGTCTTTCACAATTTCGTCCTGCATTTTCAAATCTAACATGTATTTATAAATTTTCTGAATCAACTTTCCCTCTGTTCCCAAGAGCAGTTTATCCAGTTCAGTTCTCTCTATATAAAAACCCTCTTTCTTATCTTTAATAAACCTCGAGGTCAATTGTGATTTTGCCCACCAATCTAACGTCACTTTTGGGTTTTGAAATTCTTCCTCTGATTTTAGTTCCTCTTCATTTTTCAGTATCTCACAGTATCTCACTAATTTGTTTTCACTCATCAGTGTTGGTTGTGTAAATGCTTCTATTGGTGACACCCATCCGGGTATTTTCCTATAAACCTGTCTCTGAATATTTTCCCACATCCAACAGAGTGCTTTTCTCACCATGTGATTTCCAAAGTATTTCTGTTCCTTAGCCTTCTTATACCAAACAAACGCGTGCCACCCCAACCTTAGATCATGGCCTTCTAATTTCAAAATTCTTTGATTTTCTAATGTAATCCACTCTTTTATCCACACCAGTATACAAGCTTTGTAATACAATTCCCAGTCTGGTAGGCCGCAGCCTGCTCTAGAAGTATCATCTTGTAGAGCTTTTTCCTGATCCTTGGTTTTTTCCCTTGCCATATGAATTTCATTATTACTTTTTCTATCTCCTTGAAAAATGTTTTTTTTAATAGTAATGGAATCATCTGAAATAAAAATAGTAATTTTGGAAGTATCATCATTTTGATTGTGGCTATTCGTCCCAGTAATGATAAATGCAATTTGCTCCATTTTTCCAGATCTATTTGTATATCCTTTAAAAGTTTTAGATAGTTGTCTTGCCATATCGTACTTGCTTTTTTAGTTATCTTTATTCCCAGATATGTAATAGTATTTTCCTCTTTAAAATGTGTTTCCTCCACTAATTCTCTAATTTCTTTTGCTGTCATATTCTTTGTTAAGATTTTAGTCTTTTCTTGATTTATCTTCAGACCAGCCATTTCTCCAAAGTTCTTTATAGTTTTCAACAGGCATTCCACTGAATCAATAGGGTCTTCTAGTATGAAAACTTCATCATCAGCATATGCCTGCAACTTATATTCTTCTTCCTTTATTCTTAACCCTTTTATCGCCTTCTGATCTCTTACTTGTTGATTTAATACTTCTAATGTCAAGATAAATAACAGTGGAGAGAGTGGACAGCCCTGACGTGTTCCCTTCTCTATCTCTATCTTCTCTGTCATATCCATATTAATTTTCACCTTAGCTTCTTGTTTTGTGTATATAGCTTCAATGTTGTTCCTAAATCTTTGGCCTACTCCTATGTGTTTTAAGTGGCTTAGCATAAAATTCCAATTGATGTTGTCAAATGCTTTCTCTGCATCAAGGAATATCAACGCCATTTTCTTTTCTGGATGCGCCTCGTAGTATTCTAAAGTGTTGAGGATTATCCTCATGTTATTCCTCATCTGTCGCTTTGGCAAAAAACCCATCTGATCTTGATGTATCACTTTCACCAGAAGTTTTTTTAATCGTGTGGCCAGAATTGATGCATAAATTTTATAATCTACATTTAACAAAGAGATAGGTCTATAATTTTTTTATCTCCTTAGGGTCAGTATTCTCTTTGTGTATTAGTGATATTGTTGCTTGCATCCATGTTTTGGGTATTTCTTTTCTTTCAGTGATATCTTCAAGTAATTTTTGTATGGTAATAGTATGATCTCTGTCATTTGTTTGTAAAGTTCAGCGGGCAGTCCATCTGGACCTGGCGCCTTCCCATTTTTTTGACTTCTAATCGCTTCCACAATCTCATTACAAGTTATTGGCTCCTCTAATGCTTTCCTTTGTTCTTCTGTTAATTTTATCCTGCTATATTTTCCTAAATATTCTTCCTGCGTTTCTTTGGGCACTTCTTTTTGTGAGTAAAGTTTTTGATAAAAATCCTTCACTATCTTCTTCAGTTCTTCATGGTCAAATTTATCTTTTCCATCTTTATCCTTTAAGCTTTGTATATGTGTTTTCTCTTTTTCTTTTCTAAGTCTGTATGCCAGCCATCTTCCTGGTTTGTTTGCTGTTTCAAAGAAATTTGCTCTTGCAAATTTTATGTTTTTTTGCTATTTCTTCTGCCCATAGCGTATTCAGATAATGTTGTTTCATTTTCAGCCTTGCCTTTAAGTCTTCCTTTTTTGGGTCTTGTTTTAAACCTTTTTCACATTCTTCTATAGACCTTACTGCTTCTTCTTTTTCCCGTTCTCTTTCTCTTTTCTGATGTGTCGCAAATTTAATTATTTGGCCTCTTAGAACAGCTTTGCCAGCATCCCATACAGTAGCCATAGGGATTTCTGGAGATATATTTTCCTTAAAGTAAAGCTTCATTTCCTCTTTGATTTGTTTCAAAAATGTTTCATTTTTCAGGAGAGATGTGTTTAGCTTCCATTGCCAGTTATTTCTTCTATTTCCCAGACATATAAGTATGGGGTTGTGGTCAGCAAATGTATTAGGTAGAATTTCAATTTCTTTTACTTCTCTCATAATATCTGATGTAAGCCAACACATATCTATTCTTGACCATGATTTGTGTCTATCTGAGTAGAAGGTGTAATCTTGAGCAGAAGGGTTCCTTACTCTCCATACATCCACAAGGCTTAATTCCTCTGCCAATTGCAAGAAGTCACGTGGCAATATATTTCGCCTGTTCTTTTTCCGTTTCTCTTGTGGTGTTTTTACATCCAAGCCTCTATCATACACGGCATTGAAGTCCCCTACAATTAAATTTTCCTGCTGCGAGGTTTTAAGCAATTCTTGTTCTAGACATTTATAGAATTTCTCCTGTTTCTCATTAGGGGCATATATATTGGTTATTAAAGTCTTTTTCCCATCTCTGTGTATTTCTAACATTAGGATTCTTGCATCTTCGGATGCATATATCAGTTTTGGGTTCCATTCCTTTTTGACATATATGGCCACACCTCTCTTCTTTTCCTTCAGATCCGAGGCTGCAAAGAGTTTTCCTAATTTAGTACAATTCAATAGGTGTTCATCTTTTTTCTTCATGTGCGTCTCCTGTATACAGATGACATCTGCTTTTAATTTCCTTAATTGTAAAAATATTCTTTTCCTCTTCTGTCCTGAGTTCAGTCCATTAATATTGATTGAGACTAGCTTCAATTGTTTATTCAAGATTTTCATCCTTTTTATTATCTTTTATTTTCTCTTCCTCTCTCCTTTTCTGTTCTCTTGTGATGGCACGCTTTTGTTCTTGTTCTCTTGTCTCATGCTGCGATTTCTCCTTTCCTCTCCTCTGTTTTCCTTCCTCGCTATCAGAGGGTATATCTTCCCCTCTACTTCTTAGGAAATCTTCTGCCTTCATCACAGAATTGATTGTATATCTTTTAGGGCCTAGTTGAAAAAATATGCCTTCTGGTATCAGCCATTTATAAATAATTGAGTTTTCTCTTAAGTATTTTACCAGAGTTGAGTATTTTTTCCTCCTTTGCCGCATTTCCCAGGGTACCTGTTTTAAAACTGTAATATCTTGATCTAAAATTTGGATTGGTTTTCCTTGTATTTCATTAATCACCATATCTCTCATCGATCTCCTTGTGAATTTCAGGTGAATTTCCCTTGGTAATCTGTTCATTCTTGTGTAAGCTGAACTCACTCTGTAGACTGAATCAATTTGTGATAGGAACTCTTCCATTTTCAAATTCACAATTGGTGCCAATGATGTGCTTATCAAATCTGCCAGCTTCTCCCCTTTGCATTCTGGGACATTCTGCAATCTTATAAAATAAGCTGCTTTTTCCATTTCTAATGATATTATTCGATCTTCTTGTAACTTTTGCATATTTTCTATAACCTCCATCCGATTCTCAGCTTTGACTGCTGCTTCCTTTCTTTCCTGTAGCTGTTCCGTATTTGTTTTCACCTGCTTATACAGATCATCAAACCTTGTGTTTGTGCCTTTCACCTCATTTGTCAATTGGTTTACTGTTTGTGTGAGTTGATTCATTGCTTCCTGCAACTGTTGCAGACTGTGTAATATTAAGCTCTCTGTTGAAGATTGTCCTACTAATTTTGTCATGCCTGTCATCCCAGGAGAACTCTGGGGTGTAGTTTGAGGTGTCATTTGTGGTGTGGCCTTGCCTCTTCCTGTTGGTACTTTGAAAGACATGTTAATAAATTATGTACTTTATATACTTTAGTCAATTAATCAATATTATGAGTTATCCCAAGAAACCTTAGGCACTACTAATTGAACCCTGTCTATAACATATAACAGCTACTGACACTGATATAAATCAAGTACTGTCAACTCTCCACTATTTTTCTTATGCTTAACAGTATATATTCAGTAAACTATGTGTCTAGAACTCTTAATATGATAAGTTTCCCCTTTAACTTTAAAGATTTCACGTAACAGATTATCTAGCTAACTGGCAATTTTATCTCCAACTAAGTATTCTTTTGTCCCAACTCCAAATTCAGTCACCCAGGTCTCTTTAGATTGCCAGCCAGAGCTAATTTTTATATACACCTTCAATATTTCACCTTCCCAGGTCTTTCAGGCTGGTCTCTCACCTCCAATTTGAGCTATAAATAATCAGATATAGAGTTTGGTAAACCCAAAAATGTTTTTCCTTTTTTCTCTTTTCTTAAAGATCCCTCTGTGGGTTTCAAAAGTTACTGTTCAACAATTATTTGTAATCCGTTGGTATGTCTCTTCCAGGTCTTCAAAGTCTATTTAATTTCATTCTTCACAGTAGAGAGAGTGTGTTATTTAAAATCCATCAATGCAGTGTGTCTCTTCCAGCTTTCTCCAACACCATTATCTTCACTTTTCCAAGAGGGGGAATTCAAGGTCACCCGTACTGCTTCGAGTCTAAACAGTTCAGATAGTGGATTCCCCAGGTGAAACTTGCATTCAATTAATGTACAGTACTCAAAATGGGTATTCCAATAGAACTAAGAAGCCATGCAAGAAGGGGAGGGGGTTAAAGTCTTCTTTACTTTTAACTCTTATAAGTTTTCTCTCCTATAAGAGCACACGCGCTTTATGCTTCTCAGTTCCTCACTTAGTAGCTACTTAATAGCCCAATTTAAGTATATTGTCCTTGGATTTCAGTAAACAGTTCTCAGCTAATTGGCAATTCAAAAGTCTCTCTGCCGCTTGACTTTAGAGATTTTTCTCTCTCCTTCCAAAGTCTTTAATCAGCAGCTCCACTTTTTAGCTTAAACAAAAGTTCTTAAAACAGATATACATACTCCTTAAGATCTTGCAATTGCTGTTACCACAGGAACTCTCCCACCGGGGCGTCAATAGCTTGCTTGGCTTTGTGCCTTCCCCATCTTGATCCTGAATAGCAGGCGATGTCCAGGGCGAGATCAAACTGCTTTAATATAAAGCAGGCTCTCTTAGCCCCAACCCTGCTTCGTTGAGAAAGCTTACTCTCCTGTAAGCTCTCTGTCCAGACCTCTTAGCTCCGGCAGTGGTCCTTCTGGATCAAAGGGGTTTTCACAGCATCAGAGCTCCCTCACAGTGCTGCTTCCCTCGCCATGACGAAGCCCCGCCTCCCCCGTTTTTTCATTTTTTCGTTGTCATTAGTACTGGTTTGGGGGGGGTAGCGGGCTCCTGGAGGGAGCTGCAGGAGTCAGCCAGAGCCACAAGTGATGGACTGGCAGACTCTTTGCACCTGCTGTGCCTCACGTACTTGCATGTAGTGCAATGCAAGTAGATCTGGCTTAGGGTTAAGACGGGTTAGCGCAAGGGCTAGGGTTAGGCTAGTTACGGGTGAGGTTAGGGTGAGTATTGGGGTACACCTCTGGGTGCCTCTCTGACCCACTTAGAAGGACAGTGTACTGGCGTATGGGTTAGGGTTCGGGTTAGGGTTCGGGTTTGGGCTACGATTAGTGGGCTGTTTATGCCCAATTGGCACATCCCAAGTCTCTGTGGTCAACCTGGCCAAGTGGCCATGCGATTGGTGGAAAATTTGCATGGTCCACTCCCATGGGCGAGCCCATCATTGCAAATATGCAGGTGTAAAAAAATAAAATAAAATAAAATAAAATAAAATAAAATCAACGGAGACTTTTTTTTTGCAAGAAAAACCCACTGCTGCTACTGTAAAACTTCAAGCATTTAAAATAGCTAATTTTCGCATGTTTCTGTGGTGCTTTGGTGGGGTTTTGGGCAACGATTTCAAAAAAAATATTGCGGTCGCCATTTTGGATTCCCCGCACTGCATGGCAAATGGATGCGCCCTCCCAGCCTGGTACCAGCAGCGCAGCAGTAGCAATAGCCAAGGAGGGGGGGCGGGGAAACCCCCCCCAAATAAAACACCCTTCTGGCCTGGTAGGTGCCCTCAGACAGTTTTCGCCTACTTTTAGGGCCGGGAATCGGGGTTTTTTTTAACTTTTAAAAACTTTTTTTGTGCCGCTTGGCATTGCGCGATCGCCGCGATGCAAGTAACGAGCACGACAAATCAGACCAAATTGTTCATTCGTCGGTTCGAGCTCGAATTCTGGCGGAGTAATTCCCGTTACCGTTTCCGTAGAGTAACGGATACGAGTAACGGAAACGGGAATACCGCTAAGTCGTGCCCATCTCTAGACATTATATCAGATCAACTCACATTTATGCAATCATTAATCAGTATCTACTAGGTGTCCAAAATCTATAATTAATTACCTCTGAGATATTGTCCTTGGCTCAGAACCTTTGAGCCCACTTAAAATATTACATTTTAAGGTGTACATGCACAGTATGAATTTTTAATAAGATGTGTTTGGTGCAGTGGTCCCCTGTCTGAACAGTATGAACTTTTAACACGGATGGTCTAATAAGATGTGTGTGCTACAGTGGTCCCCTGCCTGTTCTCAGTTCATATACTGCAGTCCCACTATATTGCAGGACCGCAGTATATAAAGGCCCTCTGGATTAAAGGTGAAGGCCTGTTTCAGACCTCCTGTACCTACCCCAGACCTGGCCTGCATGGGCCTTCCCGGGCCTTCTAGTGCCCCCAAAATGGCTTCCCTATGTACTGGAAGTGACTTCCGGATTTCCGGACATCACTTTGAATCCACAGGGAGACCCTTTTGGGCCATCCAGAAGGCCCGGGAAGGCCCTCGCAGGCACATTTGGAGCAGTGCCATTAGGGGGGGGGTTAAGTACAAGAGACCCCAGTTAGGACCTGAAGCCCAACACAACCTGCATCCGCATATCACTGATTTTCAACTATCGAGGGTCAGGGTGGG
The DNA here is from genome assembly GCA_029282475.1 of Phrynocephalus forsythii. Classification (NCBI taxonomy): domain Eukaryota; kingdom Metazoa; phylum Chordata; class Lepidosauria; order Squamata; family Agamidae; genus Phrynocephalus; species Phrynocephalus forsythii. The sequence continues at coordinate 12,724,163 of JAPFRF010000024.1, forward strand.
TCCTTAACACCCACAATCTGGGGGGGGGGTGACTGTACCTGAAGTTTTCCCAACACTCCAGATTTTTCAAAAGCTTCACGAATGAGTGTGTTAACCCTACGATGTGAAAGAAAGGCAACCAGAATGACAGAAACCGGGCCCTCAGTACTGACATTCAAATGGCTTCTTGCCTCTGTGGGTCCTATGATGCTTAGCAAGGATCGAAGAATAACTGAACCTCTTTCCACACTCCAGACATTCGAATGGCTTCTCACCAGTGTAGGTCCTGTGATGGCTAGCAAGGTGTCCAGCTTGACTGAACTTCTTTCCACACTCCAGACATTCAAATGGCTTCTCGCCTGTGTGGATCCTGTGACGGCTAGCAAGGTGTCCAGAGTAACTGAATCTCTTTCCACACTCCAGACATTCAAATGGCTTCTCACCTGTGTGGGTTCTGTGATGCTCAGCAAGGCTTCCAGAGTGACTGAATCTCTTTCCACACTCCAGACATTCAAATGGCTTCTCGCCTGTGTGGACCCTGCAATGGCTAGCAAGGTGTCCAGAGTGACTGAATCTCTTTCCACACTCCAGACATTCAAATGGCTTTTCTCCTGTGTGGGTCTTGTGATGGATAGCAAGGCTATTAGAGTGTCTGAAACGCTCTCCACACTCCAGACATTCAAATGGCTTCACGCCTGTGTGGATCCTGCGATGGCTAGCAAGGTTTACAGCTTGACTGAACCTCTTCCCACACTCGAGACATTCAAATGGCTTCTCGCCTGTGTGGGTCTTGTGATGCTCAGCAAGGGTTCCAGCTTGACTGAACTTCTTTCCACACTCCAGACATTCAAATGGCTTCTCACCAGTGTGGGTTCTGTGATGCCTAGCAAGGTGTCCAGAGTGACTGAATCTCTTTCCACACTCCAGACATTCAAATGGCTTCTCGCCTGTGTGGGTTCTGTGATGTCTAGCAAGGTGTCCAGAGCGACTGAACGTCTTTCCGCACTCCAGACATTTAAACGGCTTTTCACCTGTGTGGGTTCTGTGATGGCTAGCAAGGTGTCCAGAGTGACTGAACCTCTTTTCACACTCCAGACATTCAAATGGCTTCTCGCCTGTGTGGGTCCTGTGATGGTGTGCAAGGCTTCCAGGTTCACTGAACCTCTTTCCACACTCCAGACATTCAAATGGCTTCTCGCCTGTGTGGGTCTTGTGATGGCGTGCAAGCTGTCCAGCTTGACTGAACCTCTTTCCGCACTCCAGACATTTAAACGGCTTTTCACTTGTGTGGGTCCTGTGATGAGTAACAAGGCTTTTAGCTTGACTGAATACAGAATAAGACCGCCCTCATTCATGATGTTATCCTGGATGAGGGTGCTGACCTGGCATGTATTACCGAGACCTGGGTGGGAGAGGAGGGTGGAGTTCCCCTCTCCCAGATATGCCCACCTGGGTACTCGGTTCAGCACCAGTGTCGCCTGGAGGGCCGGGGAGGGGGAGTTGCCATAGTCTACAGGAGTTCTATCTCCTTGACCAGGCTTCCTGTCTCCTTGGGAAAAGGTCTAGAGGGCTTGTACTGTGTGTTGGGCTCACGAGACAGATTGGGGATTCTTTTGGTGTACCGCCCACCCTGCTGCGTACCAACAGTCTCCCTGCCTGAGCTGACGGAGGTGGTCTCGGACCTGGTGTTGAGGACCCCCAGACTGTTGGTACTGGCGGACCTCAACATCCATGCTGAGGCTACCTTAATTGGAGCAGCTCAGGACTTCATGGCCACCATGACAACCATGGGGCTGTCTCAACATGTCATCAGCCCAACACATGAGAAGGGTCATACTCTGGACCTAGTATTCTCAACGGGACTGGGAGATGGTGGTTTGGATGTGGAGGGGTTGGTTTTGACTCCATTGTCATGGTCAGACCACTTTCTGGTCAAGTTTAGGCTATTGGCTACTCCGACCCTCTGCAAGGGTGGGGGATCCATTAAGTTGATCCTCCCTCAGAGACTAATAGATCCAGATGGTTTCCTGAAAGCTCTGGGGGATTATCCGTCTGATATGGTCGGCGCTCCTGTCGAAGCTCAGGTCACCCTATGGAACAGGGAAATGTCCCGGGCGGTTGACACGATCGCACCTAAGTGCCCTCTCCCCTTGCGCAGAGCCCAGACAGCTCCTTGGTATAGATCTGAGCTGCGGGAAATGAAGCAGGAGGGTAGGCGGCTGGAGCGCAAGTGGAGAAAATATCACTGTGAGTCCGACCAAACATGGCTTAGAGCCCATTATCGGGCCTATTCCGTGGCGATACGGTTGGCGAAAAGGCATTATTTCGCAAACCGTATTGCTTCCCCAGAGTGCCGTCCAGCAGAGCTGTTTCGGGTGGTCCAGGACCTTCTTCAACCGAGAAATACAGTGGAGGTTCTGGACAACTCATCAGCCTGTTGTGACCAGTTTGCTGCTCACTTTGAGGGAAAAATCGCTCAGATTCGCAGGGAATTGGACTCCACTATTGATGCAGATTCAAGGGATGTATCCAGTGTGCCGTGCTTAGGTCCAATTTTATTGGATGAGTTTCAATTATTGAGACCTGAGGATGTGGACAGGGTGCTTGGATCTGTCCGTGCTACCACCACACCACTCGACCCTTGCCCTTCCTGGCTAATTGAAAGATCTGCCAGGGGGGTTCGCACCTGGGTCCAGGAGGTTGTTAATGCATCCTTAAGAGAGGGAGTGGTCCCCACCACCTTGAAAGAGGTGGTGATTAGACCACTCCTAAAAAAACCAAACCTGGACCCAGGGCTGGTGGTTAACTACCGTCCAGTAGCGAACCTCCCTTATTTGGACAAGGTGTTGGAGCGGGTGGTGGCCGGGCAACTCCAGGCACTGCTGGATGAAATGGATTTTCTGGATCCATTTCAATCTGGTTTCAGGCCGGGTTTTGGTACAGAGACTGCCTTGGTCGCCCTGTATGATGACCTCTGCCGGGAGAGAGACAGGGGGAGTGCAACCCTGTTGATACTCCTGGACCTCTCAGCGGCTTTCGACACCATCGACCATGGTGTCCTTCTGGATAGGCTGGCCAGGTTGGGGGTTGGAGGCACTGCCTTGCGGTGGTTCCAATCCTTCCTGGCTGACCGTGTCCAGAAGGTGGTGCTGAGGGACAGTTGCTCTGCCCCGTGGCATTTATGTCATGGGGTTCCTCAGGGCTCTATACTGTCTCCATGCTGTTCAACATTTACATGGAACCGCTGGGAGAGGTCATCAGGAGGTTTGGGCTGAGGAGTCAGCAATATGCTGATGATACTCAGCTCTACCTCTCGTTCTCCACCAATCCAGGTGAGGCGGTTTCTGTGCTGAACTCGTGTCTGGGCCAGATAATGGACTGGATGAGGGTTAACAAATTGAAACTCAATCCAGACAAGACGGAAGTGCTGTTAATGGGTGCTTTGCCGGAAAGGTTAGAGGGCCATCTTCCTGTCCTGGATGGGGTTGCACTCCCCCTAAGGGACAGGGTCCGCAGCTTGGGGGTGCTCCTGGACCCCGGTCTAACTCTGGAAGCCCAGGTGGACTCGGTGGCCAGGGGTGCCTTCCTTCAGCTGCGGAAAATATACCAGCTTCGCCCTTACCTAGACGAGCAGAGCCTCATGACAGTTACGCATGCACTGGTAACATCCCGTATTGATTACTGCAATGCGCTCTACGTGGGGCTGCCTTTGAAGACGGTCCGGAGATTGCAACTGGTTCAGAATCGTGCGGCGCGGCTGGTAAGTGGTGGAGCCGCCAGGGATCACATCACGCCAATTCTGCGTAACCTGCATTGGTTACCAGTTGCTGTCCGAGCCCAATTCAAAGTGCTTGTTTTGACATATAAAGCCCTAAACGACTTAGGACCTAGATACCTGAAGGACCGCCTCCTTCCATGCGAACCTACCCGGCGATTAAGATCGAGCCAGGGAGGGCTTTTGAAAGAGCCATCCCTCAAGGAGGTGAGAGGGATGGCTTGTAGACAAAGGGCCTTCTCGGCAGCTGCTCCCAAGTTATGGAATGCCCTCCCTATTGAGATCCGCCTGGCGCCAACACTGATTACATTTCGGTGCCAGGTAAAAACCTTCCTGTTCCAGAAGGTTTTTAATTGATACAATATAGATTGTGGGTCCACTGATGACAATTTTAGGATGATGATTTTAAAGAAGGTTTTTATTACTGTTTGATGATTTATTGATATTTTATTTATAACTATTTTAAATTGTTTTAATTCTTTGATTGTAAGCCGCCCAGAGACCTTTGGGTAGTGGGCGGCATATAAGTTGAATAAATAAATAAATAAATAAATAAATTTTCCATGCTGGTTAAAGTCTAGTGAGGTCCAGGATAAGAAATGGATCCAAATTGTTCTATAGTCTTAATATAATACAGTGGACCCTTGTATAACAAAGGGTTTGTGTAACATAAAATCTGTACAACATAAAAATTCCGGAGATAGGGGAAATTTTCTTAATAAAATCGCCTATGGGGCATATCCATACAATGTAAAAGTGGTCACAATTAGGGATTACTCCATTTTCAATGCATTCCTATGGGAAATTTGTATAAAGAATTTGCTTCACATAATTTCACTTCGAACAAATTAATTCCTTTATACAAGATACCACTGTATTTATACAGTGGAACCTTGACTTACATACTGCTTGACTTGCATCATATTTGACTTGCAGTAAGAAGGGGCCTGTTTGACTTGAGTCGCAGGCTTTGACTTACATCTCGGAGCCCCGGCGCAAGGCACCGGAATTGGGCGGCAGCCACAACCCAGCATCGCGGCTGCCACCTCCAAACTGCTCCTGCCTTCTTCCCCTCCTCCGGCAGCGGCTGCTTCGGCGAGGTCAGCTCAGAGCACCTGGAGCCGGTCCTCGGCGTCACCGAGCCGCCGCTGCTGCCGGAGGAGAAGAAGGGCCGGGAGCTCGGGGCTGGCCTCGCTGGTTAGACAGTCGGCTCAGTCTTGTAAAAAATCTGGCTGCAGAAGTCTGGTCCACAATGGAAGCATTTTAGTTGGGGAGCTGTAAAGTTGTGGGACTCTAATGGTAAGCATAGAATTGTTCAGAACTTGGAACGTCAGGTTAAAAATCAGTAAAACTTAAATGTTAGACATTGTTGCTATGAACATTAAAAAGTGGAGGCATATAATTTGTGGACTATAATTCCACTGCCTCCTCCTCTCTTTGAAGAGACATTTCATTTACATCCCCAGAAGGAATCTCCTATCCCAGTCAAATTTGTGTTAAATTGCTGTTTTCGGGGGTCTTTTTCATCATATGGAATGGATTAATCCGCTTTCCCATTACTTTCTATGGGAAACGTTCGTTTGACTTAAGTCATGTTTGACTTAAGTCTAGACCACTGGAACGGATTAATGACATAAGTCAAGGTTCCACTGTATATTATTTTGGATTTAACTCACAGAAAGTTGCCTTGGCTGATCATACCTCTTCCATATGAATTTATGGTGCTTATTATCATCGTCAAAGGAGCCACTCAGACAACTTGGTTATTTTAAGGGAACATTGCCCTTAATTGGCAGGAAAAAACAGATAGACATATTAATTTGATATACAGACAGCTTCAAAGTAATAACAGACAAGAAGCAGAATGTACTGCCCGATAATCCTTAAATCTTACAGTATGGCCCGAGGAAGAGAGGAATTAGAGAGGCCAAACTGGACTACAAGAACAGGATTGAGCGGCATCTGGACAGTAATAACAACAGGAAAGTGTGGCAAGGAGTCCAGCATCTTACGAACTACAAGACAAACAACGGAGTTGTAGCGGGCGATGCAGCATTGGCAGAAGAGTTAAACATCTTTTTTGGCCGTTTTGAGGTGGAAGCACCAAAGGAAGCTGCACTACAGTCCCCAGTCCACAGCAGCTTTATCCTTAAAGTAGAGGAGTATGGGGTGAGGCGTATGCTGCGGGCGATCAACCCGAAGAAGGCTGCTGGACTCGGTGGAATTCCTGGATGTGTGTTGAAAGACTGTGCAGATCAACTAGCTGGAGTCTTTACCAAGATCTTTAATCAGTCTCTGGCTCAATCTAAGGTTCCATCTTGTTTGAAGTCCTCCACCATAGTTCCTGTACCTAAAAAATCTCATATATCCAGTCTTAATGATTATCGACCAGTTGCACTTACTCCAGTGGTGATGAAATGTTTTGAAAAACTGGTCTGGAATTACATCACATCACTTCTCCCCCAGAGTTTTGATCCCCACCAGTTTGCATATCAAGCAAATAAATCTGTAGAGGACGCTGTAGCTACAGTCCTTCATGCTGCATTGTCACATGTGGAATAGCGGGGAAGCTATGCAAGACTGCTTTTCGTGGACTTTAGCTCAGCATTTAATACCATCCTCCCTCACAGACTGGTGGTTAAATTAGGGGATTTGGGATTTCCACATTCTATATGTATGTGGATAAATAGTTTTTTGTCCGGACGTAGTCAGAGGGTTAGAGTAGGTCAATGTACATCTACGGATCTGAGTCTTAGTAGTGCCTCTCCACAGGGCTGTGTGCTGAGTCCAGTGCTCTTTACTCTTTATACTTATGATTGTATTCCCGCCTATCATAACAACATTATAGTTAAGTTTGCGGAAGACACCACGGTAGTGGGGCTTATCTCAGCAGGAGATGAGTCTGCTTATAGGGATGAGATGGAGCGGTTGATTGAGTGGTGCAGAGAGAATAACTTACTTCTGAACACATTAAAAACTAAGGAGCTCATAATAGATTACAGGAAGAAGAAAACAGATCTTCAACCACTATTCATCAGTGGAGACTGTGTAGAAAGGGTGACCGACTTCCATTTGTTGGGAGTCAATATTGAGGAGAATTTAACCTGGAGTGTAAACACCTCTGAGCTGCTGAAAAAGGCCCAACAGAGACTGTACTTTCTGAGAGTGCTCAGAAAGAATAACATCACTCAGAGACTATTGGTGTCTTTTTATCATTGTGTAGTAGAAAGTGTACTGACGTACTGCTTATGTGTGTGGTATGCCAGTTGCACGGTGGCTCAGAGGAAATCGCTCCAGAGGGTTATCAATATGGCACAGAAGATCATCGGATGCCCACTCCTCACATTGGAGGAATTACACAGCTCCCGCTGTCTTAAGAAAGCTCAGAATATTGTAGGAGATATTTCTCATCCTGGACACTCTCTGTTTGTACCATTACCATCAGGCAGAAGGTATAGATCTATTAGAACAAGGACAGAAAGATTCAGAAATAGTTTTTACCCAATAGCAGTAACCATGCTAAATTCTGTTAAAAATTAACTTGACGGGTAATATTAGTGTTGAATGTGTTACACATATATTGTATGGGGGATTGTGTATGGCTGTTGTTTTTTAAATTGTAGTTTTTATGGATTGGGTATGAATGTTGCCAGGTGAAAGAGTGTAGGGCTGTGTGTGTATGTTTGGTTTTTATGTCAGTTTTAAATGAGTGTAAGTGATGTTCGGCATGTGAATGTTGGAGTATGTGTATAGATGGTTTGTTCTTAAATTGTAGATTTTACGTCTCGGATTTTTATGCTGGGTTGTGTGAATGACTGACTGGATGGTACTTTTAATCTCGTTGTATTTATACAATGACAATAAATTGCATTGCATTGCATTGCATTGCATTCCATTCCAAAGCACTCTCTGGGCAGTTTACAATTTAATTATGCAGGCTACGCACTGCCCCACCACCACACGAGCTGGGTAATCATTTTTCTGTCCTCAGATAAATCTACAAGAAAACCAGAACAGTGAAAAGTCTTATCTTCTCTAAACACTCAAAAGAGGCTCTCCCTCTCCAGTCACCCCATAGCAGAAGAAGATGTTTTCTAAAATTCGTATTGTGAGCATGGGGGGTGGTGGTACAGAAGAACATCCTCTCTGGATTATTGACGTGTCACGTTGATTATCATTTTATTTTTATGCCACTGTTTATGGCTGGGCGGGGTGAGGTGCCTTAACTCATACTGTAAGTGATTCAGAGCAGTCAGAGTATATGAATGCATAAAATAAATCAAGAAAGTTGAAAGCCTTCTTTATGATACATGCTGAGGATCCTTACCTGGACAGATTTTGTTCCAAGATTTTCAAAGGGATCTCCTCACACAGAGATCTCCAGCCTGGACTGAGAAGATTCCACTCACTGTGGGCAAAATACGGGGTAACCTCCACAGAGGACACCCACAGTTGAAAATAGAAATCAAATTTAAAACGAAAGGCACTGTGCATGTCTCAGGACATTTCTAAGTTTAGGAACATTGTCAGCTACTACAGTATCTTCACGCCTTCATCCTCCTTAAGAGCTTCCTTTTCCACTAATAGGAGAGCTGAAAATGGGAGCAGAAATATTAGTTTCTAAGAAGTGATAAGGAACCAGCCTGTTGTAAAGCGAATGGCCCTGAATTGTGTATCCTGGACCAAACCACCTGCCTTCCAGCAGAGAGAACATGCAGGAAGATCCTGATTCTTTGGGGATCTGTTTTTAACTCTGCTTAAAAATAGCAACTTTGTGTGTGCCTTCCTTCCTTTCAGAAAACACCATGTGCGAAAGGAACACTAGAGATTCTCCTGAGGGAGGCAGGGAGGAAATTGAACCAACTCTCCTGCAGTTTATTCCCCCAAACTATTTATTTATTTCAAATATTGCTGCCCTGCTTTTCTCCTTAAAAAGAGACCCAGGGTGGCTCAACTCTGCTTAGTGGTTTGGGGCTCACTTATTCAGGAGGCATAAAATACGATATAACTTTCATGTTTTGTGTAGCAGGGATTGTAAGTCCAAAATGCCCCTGTCCAACCTTCTCCTTTAGTGCTTCCTCGCCCGTCAGTTCTCAGATGGGGCAAGAGAGGCTTGGGGGGGCCATCACGTCAACTGCCCACGTTGCTTCTGAGAGAAGGGCTGGAGAGAGAGAAGTGCCCTTGGGGGGGTAAGATATGCCCTGTGTCCATGGGCAGAGAAGCAGGGGACACAGAGTGGGACCCAGGAGACTCTGGGCTCAGAGTTTTGCTCAGGAGTAGAGATGGGCACGGAACGAACATTTTTTCGTTTCCGTTACCGTTTGTTGTTTCCGTTATGCAACGAAACGACAAACGAAAATTGTGATGAAAATGAAACGAAACGAACAGAACCACGAAAATTGTGGTCGTTACGTTAATGGCGACGCGCAATAAAATGAGCTGTTTTAAATGTTAAAAAAACGCCCTGGACATCCATAAAAACGCAGCGATAATTATTTATATTGTCTAATAATACCTACCAGGGGGTTGGGGTCCTTAAAATGTTTGTTTTAGTCTTCTCCCATCACAATGTATTTTTCTTTTCCCTTTAAAATGGATGTCCCACCAGCCACAAAATGGAGGCAAGCCATGTGATGGGATCATGTTCAACCAATAGCATGCCCAGGTTGCAGACTGGGCGGGCAGGTCTGGCAGCCACAGAGGGCATAAAAAGCTCTGGCAGCCCCTGTCCTCCTTGCAGTCTGTGGTGGGAGTTAGGGTGGGATTGCTGTCTCTGCTGCGACTCTAGCTTCAGTCCTGCAGCCTCCCTGTGTGCGTGAGTGCATGCTGCATACCTCTCGGTGAGTACCCTCCCTTGCCCCGCAGTGCAGTCACTCTGCGGCTGCCTTGCACCCTGGGCAACGCCCGCCGCTGCCTTTGCAGCATCCATTTTTTTTAGTGTTTTCCCTCTGGTCTGGGGCGTTGGGGGATGCCTGCGCACTGAAATGCTTTAAAAATCGCGCAAAAAGCGGGTAGAAACGACAAACGAAAAAACAAAAAACGGTAATGAATTTTTTCAAAAATTTCACGACAAACGGAAACGAACCGAAACAGACCTCTCAACGACAAACGAAAAACCGAAACACCATTTTTCTGTTTCGTGCCCATCGCTACTCAGGAGAAAGAAACCTGGGTGTGGAGGAACTCTAATCCCTTTCCTTTGCCATCTCACCCTACACTGGGGGGGGGGAGAATGTGTGTGTGTGTGTGTGTGTGTGGGGAGAGAATTCTTTTGAAATCCTGACCCAAAGGACTGGGAGTCCCTTTTGTGTGTCCCCTATAGATATATATATATATCTAGGAAGCCCCACTCGCTGCCTTTCTCTCCCCCCCATTGGACCCCCCTCCCATTCCCCCAAAATGCCGATCTGCCCCTGGAGTTGTTCTTTTGGGGTCAATTGCCTTCTCTCCCCCCCCCCACCGTTCCCTGTCCTGGTTCGGCCTAAAAAGCTTCTCCTTCCCTTTTTCCTTGGGAGGGGGGTGAGAGCGGTAAGGAGGATGAGAGTTTTCCCCTCCTGAATCGGACTTCCAATTCATCCAAAAAGGGGGAAATTAGTTTCCCCCCTCCCAAATTAAAGGGGGGGAGGAAGGGAAGGAGGCGGTAGATTTTCCCCATTGCATCCCCAGCGCCCCCTCCTCCTCATCTGCAGCCTCTGCCCCCCCATTGCACTACCCCCCATATCATCCCCCCCATTGCACAACGCACCTCCTCCTCCTGGGGGGGGGATGCCTCTTTCCTCTCCTTCCAGGAACAATAGTGTAGTGTACAGAGTATTGTGTATAGGTTATTTTAAGAGTAAGGCTTACCGCAGTTGAAGCCAGGTGGACCTGGCAATGAGGAAATGCCTGGTGGGGTGAACTGGGGGGTGGAGCTACGGGTATTTATGGGATGTGAGTGTTTGCCATGCATCTCGTGTGTGGAATAAAGGAATCTTTCGTAGCTTGCTGTGTGTCTGGACCCAATACATAATACTGGCGACGAAGGTGGGATGTTTTTGGCTTGCCTGCAGCTGCCGTGGGAGAGAGAAGAGCCGTGAGAAATGGCTGCAAAAGGACGGCTGGAGCCCTTTGACCCGGTTGTGATGGACTGGGAAACCTATATATCAAGGTTTGAGTTTAATCTTGCTGCTAATGCGATAACAGAAGCAGAGGCAGTCAAGGCCACGTTCCTTAGTTCGGCTGGACTGCATGCCTTTGAAATAGTGAGGGCACTGTGTGCACCGACGCCATTGAAAAATGTAACGTTTGAAATCATTAAAGACAAGCTATGAGAGCATTTTGCGCCTCGGCCATCAGAGATTGCTTGTCGGCATGCATTCTATAAGAGGAATCAAGAGCCGGAAGAGTCAGTAACTGATTATGTCATAGCTCTTCGACAGGCTGCAAGGCATTGTAACTTTACAGACCTTGAGGAGGCTTTGCGAGATAGACTGGTTTGTGGTCTGAAATGTGAAAGAACACAACAGAGTTTGCTGGCAAGGAAAGAATTGGATTTTAAAACTGCATATGAAGAAGTCTGGGCCATAGAAGTTTCACAGAAATTCACAAGAGAAATCCGACAGAGAGAGACTGTAAGTGCCGCACCTCCCTGGAAATTGGAGAGTGATAATCAGCAGCACCTGCGCATGAAAGAAGAGGGAGAAGGAGTAATGCAAGTCATTCATCAGAGGACTCAAAGAGTAAGGCTCCCACCAGGGAACGGTTGTGCCAGGTGTGGGGGGCCTCATCAGAGAAAGGCTTGCCCCTTTCAGAAGGCCAGATGCCATAGATGTTCCCAACTGGGACACATGGCCCGTGTCTGCTGGACTACACCAGAATGGGAGACACCCAGAAGGGGGAGTCGAGCAGCTGGAGCAGACAAGGGGAGGTTGGACCAGCGGGGCGAGTGTTATGCTCTTACCTCACACTCGGCTGAATTGTTAAACAACTCCAGAGAAAGTTTTGTGATGACTTTACAGTCAGCAATTCAACTGAAGATTAGAGTGACTGTAAGAATTTATGGGGGACCGTGTGAAATGGAGGTGGATACGGGCTCTGCATTATCAGTTATTGCAGAGCAGAGACTTCAGCAATTGTGTCCTAAGGGGTGGAGGAACAAACTTGTGCCATGTATGTTTTACTTAAAGATTTTCAGGGAAATCAAGTTCCAGTGATAGGAATGAGTACCTTGCAAGTAGCCTACAAGAACTTTAGGGGGCCCTTAAGAGTGGTAGTGGCAAAAGGGAACTTGCCAAGCCTGCTGGGGTTGGAGTGGTTTGAACCATTGGGTATTCATATTTCTGGTATTCAACAGATTAAGAATGTGGACATAACAGCTGTATGTAAAGAGTATGCACCAGTGTTTGATGGAGCTAAGGGGGTCCTAGAGGCAGTACCACATGCTCGATGGGAAACATCTATTGTGACACCCCTTAAGGCAGTGGTCCCCAACCCCCGGGCCGCGGACCGGTGCCGGTCCGTGGACCGGTTGGCACCGGGCCGCCTGGGGAGGCCGGGGAGGCTCCTCCCCTTTTCCTCCGCCGCCCTCCTCCTCCTCCTCTTCTGTCCCGCGGGCAGCCGGAGGAGGAGTCGCCGCCGCCGGGCACGGCGCACGGGCGGGGTGGGGAGCCCGGGGCTCCTGGGCGGGTGGGCCCCGCCTCCTGCTCCTGTCGGCGGCCGCGGCGGCCACGGCAGCCGCCCGGGGTTCGGCCGCGACTCCGCGGCCGGTGGCGGGGCGCCCGCCGCCGCCATGGCCGGCTCGGGCCGAGACGCCACCCCCACCGGCCTCCCTCCCTCCCCCTCCCGCCGCCTGCCCGAAGGCCGCAGCCGGAGGCAAGCGGCGGTGCAGAGGTGCCCCACCGAGGCGGGCGCCCCGCCGCTGGCCGCGGGCGCCCCGCCGCCAGCCGCGGAGCCACAGCCGAACCCGGGCGGCTGCCGCGCCACGGCCGCCGCCGCCCGCCTCGGTTGGGGCACCTCTGCGCCGTCGCTTGCCTCCGGCCGCCGACTGGAGGAGGAGGCGGGGCCCGCCCGCCCAGGAGCCCCGGGCTTCCCCCGCCCGTGCGCTGGGGAGCGCACGCCCGACGCTCCCAGCCAGCAAGCGCAGCTGCCGCCACCGCCGCCGCTGCTCCGCCGCCGCCGCCCGCTCCCGTGGCCCCCAAGGTACACACCCCAAGCCCCCTGCACCTCCCCCTCCCCCCTCCTCCCTCCCCCTCCCCCTCCCCCACACCCTCCCCTGCCCCCCACACCCCATCTCCCCCTCCCCACCCCCACCCCGGGCCACGGGAAAATAATAAAATAAATACCGGTCCCTGGAAACAAAAAGGTTGGGGAGCACTGCCTTAAGGCAAATGGAACTGTGCAGAGTTGTGCTGATTATAAATGTGCGATAAATAAGGCATTGCAACAGCATGCTACACCCCATTCTACAATGGGACATAGTCCAGAGGAGTTGTTAATGAATAGAAGGCTAGTTACAGTCCGGGATAGGTTACACCCAGATTTGTCAGTAGAAGATTCACAGCAAGTAGGGGGGAATGTGTGGATATTCCATCCGGGGGATTTGGTTTATGCTCGTAATCACAATGGGGGCCCTAAATGGGTACCAGCAAGGGTTGATAGAGTGACAGGACCACTATTCTATCGAGTAGCCACAACAGATGGCCAGGCGTGCCGACATCTCGTGGATCAGTTGCGACAGAGATGGTCGGGGAGGACAGTAGCCACTAGGGAGGAATTAGAGGAAGATATACCAGTGGGTACGGCACCTAATATAGTAAGCAGTATGCCCCAGACCATGACAGATCCATCAACAATATCACAACAAGAGGGTGGGAATGCTGAGGAACTTGCCGAGACATCAAGGGCAGGACAAGCCGAGCCATTAGAGCTAGACAGGCAGCCTGAGACGATCTCAGCGAACACATGCACCCCCCCCCCGTTATTTGCAAGACTATGACTGTAACTGGGTACGATGTTGTTTTAGGGGGGAGGGGTGTAGTGTATAGAGTATTGTGTATAGGTTATTTTAAGAGTAAGGCTTACCACAGTTGAAGCCAGGTGGACCTGGTAATGAGGAAATGCCTCGTGGGGTGAACTGGGGGGTGGAGCTACAGGTATTTATGGAACGTGAGTGTTTGCCATGCATCTCATGTGTGGAATAAAGGAATCTTTTGTAGCTTGCTGTGTGTCTGGACCCAATACATAATACATAGAGAGCCTCTTGGAGAGGGTGGTGGAAAACCACGTAGAGAGCAGATCCCCCCTCCCTCGGAGCCTTCGTTTCCTGCCTCTCTAGGAAGCGGAACTCGCTGCCTGGGAGGAATCTGAATGCCCCCCCCCCGTTTTTCTGCCTCCCTTCTGGCTCTGCGAGGGAGGGGGAGGGGCAAGTAAAGGTAAATGTCCCCCCCCCCCCCGCGGCCTCCGCACATGCCTGCCAGTCTCTGTTTTCAAGCCGAAGAGCCATCCGGGATTCGAACTGCTGAGCGGTCCGACTTTGCAGCCGACCAGTTCAGCGAACCCAGCCCCAAAAGGGAGGCAGGGAGGGATGGAGGAAGGGAAGGGGGAGATCCGCCTTCCTCCTCCTCCTCCTCCTCAATTCCCTGCTCTCAGTACTTAAATATGTCTATATTGTATTGGACTGAATATTGTCCCTTATTATTGTAAGCTGCCATGGGTCCTTTTCCAAGGAGAAAGGCGGGGTAAAAACACTCTAAAATAAAATAAAGAAATCTCCCCCTTATGTATGTATGTATGTATGTATGTAAACATTTTTATACCACACGTTTTCCAAGGGAACTCTGGGCGGTTAACAATAAAAAAGAAAAATTAAAACAAAAAACAATAGTATAATTAAAAGATATATACAGTGGACCCTTGTATAACAAACAGTTTGTATAACATAAAATCTGTACAACATAAAAAATTCCAGATATAGGGGAAATTTGCTTAACAGAATCGCCTATGGGGAGAATCCGTACAACATAAAAATGGGATTACTCCATTTTCAATGCATTCCTAATGGGATTTGTATAAAGGAAAATTTGCTTAACATAATTTCATTCAGAATGAATTAATTCATTTATACAAGGTACCACTTGTATAATGAATTGACTATTCTAAACTGATAAACAAATAAAATAAAATACTTGGCAAGGTGGCGGAATAGAATAAATGAAAAAAAATTAAAGGTCACCAAATGCCTCACAAAAAAGCCAGGTCTTCAAGGCCTTTTTGAAGGCAGGCAGGGACTGTGCAAGGCGCAGCTCACTCGGGTGATGGTTCCAAGGCGAGGGGCCCACCACAGAGAAGTCTTGGTTGCAAGTTACTGCTTTCCTAGCCTCCCTGGGCGTGGCCACCCAGAGTGAGAGCACCCACAACATTCTAGTAGGTCAGGCCTCATTCAATCTCTGGAAGATCCGCTCTGCCAGGTATTCAGGTCCCAAGCCGTGGAGGGTTTTGTAAATCAAAACCAGGACCTTGAATCTTATTCGAGACGCAACAGGCAGCCAATGCAAGCGAGCGAGAATTGGGGTGATGCAGTCATATCGAACTGCACCAACCACCAGTCTGGCTGCAGCATTTTTATACCCATTGAAGTCTACGAAAAAGAATCAAGGGCAACCCCACGTAGAGAGCAGTGCAGTAATCTGTCCTCGAGATCACAAGCACCTACACAACTGTCCTCGGATTCCCCATCCAGATATGGGCAATCTGTTAGAGGTGGAAAAAAGCAGTCCTGGAAATGTCAGCCACCTGAGTCTCCGTGGATAGCGCCGGATCCAAGACCCAGATGTCTGACTCTACACGCCAGCAGGAGGGTAGTACCTCCGGCCAAGGTATCTTGGTAGTACCTCTGGCCAAGGTATCTGGAGGAAGGCGCCCTGAAGAACATAACCTCAATCTTCTCCGGGTTGAGCTTAAGTCTGTTGGTCCCGGTCCATTCCATGACCACATCCAGGCACAAGTCAAGGGTCTGCACTGCCTCCATTGCAGAGGTGGAAGAGAGAGAGCTGCATGTAATCCGCATACTGATGACAGCAGACTCTTCCATATGAACCTACCCAATTAAGATCTAGCCAGGGGGCCCTCCTGAAAGAGCCATCTCTCAAGGAGGTGAGAGGGATGGCCTGTAGACACAGGGCCTTCTCGGCAGCTGCTCCCAAGCTATGGAATGCCTTCCCGATCGAGATCCGCCTGGCGCCAACACTGATTACATTCCGGCGCCAGGTAAAAACCTTCCTGTTCCAGAAGGTTTTTAATTGATATAATATAGATTGTGGGTCCGCTGATGACAATTTTAGAATAACGATTTTAGTGTAAAGTTTTTATTGATGATTTATTGATATTTTACTCTTAACTATTCTAAATTGTTTTATTCTTTGGATTGTAAGCCGCCCAGAGACCTTTGGGTAGTGGGCGGCATATAAGTTAAATAAATAAATAAATAAATAAATAAATAAATAAATCTCCTAATGACCTCAGCCAAAGGCCTCATATAGATGTATAACATCATGGGGAAGAGTGCCGACCCCTTGGGAACCCCACATGGAAGCATCCAAGGGGCTGAGAACTCCCCCTCCCCACAAGCTGCACATGCTAGGAGTGGCCTCCCAGGAAGGACCGGAGCCAGCTAAATCCTGTACCTCCCATCCCCACCTCGGAGAGTCGGCCCAGCAGGATACGGTGGTTGCTGGTATCAAAGGCCGCTGACAGATCCAGGAGGACCAACAAGGTACAGCAACCCCTGTCAGACCCCCTGAGAAGATCATCTTGAAGCGCAACCAAGGCGGTCTCAGTCTCCCGACACAGCCTGAACCTGGACTGGAATGGATGCAGGACAAGTTCTTTCTCCAAGAACAACTGGAGATGGGCAGTGACCACCCTCTCAATCACCTTGCCCACAAAAGAAAAGTTGGCAATCGGACGATAATTGGCCAAATTGTCTGATGCCAAGCCAGGTTTCTTTAGAGTGGGCTTCACCACTGTCTCCTTCAGGCGAGAGGGAAAAATCTCTTACCTGAAGGAGGCAGTGGAAATACCAGAAGCCCACTCTGGCATGCTCCCTCCGGCAGATTTGATAAGCCAAGATGGGCAAGGGTCAAAGGGGGAGTCCCGACGGCCTACAACGAGCCACTGCCCTGGAGGCCTCAACTGAGGAAACAGGCCCAAACTCGAGTAGGCGAGGAGACAGAGGGGGTGCGGCACCAGGGATACAAGGAGGGACTACAGCAGGGGTGTCCAAACTTCTTGGAAGGAGGGCCAGATTTAGTGAGGTGAAAATGTGTGGGGGCTGACTATTCAACCTGAAAAAAGGGGGGGGAACGGCATGGTCCGTGCACATCTGCAAAGCTGCAAATGCTCCGGTTTCAAGGTGCTCAAGGGCCCAGCGGTTGTTACACAGCCTGGGAATCAGCCCATGGACACCCAAGATGCACCACCGCTCGTATATGTTGCCCTCCATCGCAAGGAGGTGGGGAAGACGCTGCAGCAACAGAGCCAGGAGTGGGTAGGCAGGGAGGGTGGCTGAGGGGATAGACAGAGGCAGGGAGAGCAGGCAAACCATAAAACTGCAAGCTGATGTCTCTAGCCAGCATGGGGAGGGCCGGATAGCGGAGATCAGTCACAGGCTGAGCCAGCAGGGAGAAGAGGCTGAGGGCCACTCAAAATTTTAAATCGGGACGCATTTGGCCCCCCGGGCAGGACTTTGGACATGCCTGGGCTAGAGTCTGAACCAGCTTGGATGGCCTCAATCTTAGTTCTAAGAAAGGCTGCAAATGACTCGCTAGTGAAATCACTAGGAGGAGGCCTGGGCCGACCAGGATTGGTGAGGTCTCGAACCACACAGAACAACTCCGCCTGGCGGTTTGAGGCCGCACCAATTCTCAGGTAGGCATAGGATCTTTTGGCCTCCCTAACTGCACGAACATAGTGCCTGGTCAAAACACAGACTGCAGTCCGGTTTACTACCGACCAGTCCTTTCTCGATCTGCTCTCAAGAGCCTTCTTTACTCTTGCTTAATCACTCTCAACTCTGCCGTGAACCACGGTGAGGAGCGAGCTCCACAGCGAAGAAGATGCTTAGGGGCGATCCGGTCAACAGCCCAAGTGGTATCCTCATACCACCTTTCTAACAGGGCTTCCACTGGATCGTCAGTCAGACCATCGGGAAGCTCCCCGAAGGCCTCCAGAAATCTTTCGGGGTCCAGAAGCCTTTAAAGGCGGGCTAAAACAAGGTTCCAAGGCTCCCTGTGGGGTGGGGCAGAGATTGACAGGGGAAAAGACAGCAGATAAGAACATAAGAACATAAGAAGAGCCATGCTGGATGAGGCCAAAGGCCCATCTAGTCCAGCTTCCTGTATGTCACAGTGGCCTCACCAGATGCTTTTGGAAGCGCATGAAACTAGATATCTGTCTCCTGATACCACTCCCCTGCATCTGGCCCTTGAAGTACCCTGGTTTTAAGCCTGGAGATTACACATCTCCATCATGGTTTGTAACCTGTGATGGACTTTTCCTCCAGGAATCTGTCCAATCCCCTTTTGAAGGGATCCAAGCCAGATGCCATCACCACATCCTGTGGCAGGGAGTTCCATAGACTAACAACGCGCTGGGTGAAAAAATATTTTCTTTTGTCTGTTCTTACTCTCCCAGCCCTCAATTTGAGTGCATGTCCCCTAGTTCTGGTATTTTGTGAGAGGGAAAAGAGCTTCCCTCTATCCACTTTACTCATGCCCTGCATTATTTTGTACGTCTCAATCATATCCCCCCTCAGGCGCCTTTTTTCCAGACTAAAGAGCCCCACCTCACACCACCCTCTGTGCCCTTTTCTGCCTCCCATCTGGCTGAGAGGCACCGGGGATTCGAACCGCTGAACTCCCCGACTTTGCAGCAGACCATTTCAGGGAGCCCAGCCCCAAAAGGCAGACAGGGAGGGATTGAGGAAAGGGGGTTTCCACCTTCCTCCTCCTTGTGGCATTGGCAGGATCCGGCCTGAATCGGAGGCAGATGACCCTTCTGAGAAACTCAAGGGTTGGGGGAATGGGGGGCGGGCCTTCCTCCTCCTCTTCCACCTCCTTCCCAGTACCCAGAAAAGGAAGCCCCCAACACTTGCACCCCTTCCTCCTGCCCCCACCTTCCTCCTCCTCTTCCTCTACTCTTTTTATTTCTTCTCTACATTGTCTTACCTGCAACGTATAAGCAACCACAAAAAACTGAGTTGCAAATC
Organism: Phrynocephalus forsythii; assembly: GCA_029282475.1. Lineage (NCBI taxonomy): Eukaryota > Metazoa > Chordata > Lepidosauria > Squamata > Agamidae > Phrynocephalus > Phrynocephalus forsythii. The sequence continues at coordinate 12,743,158 of JAPFRF010000024.1, forward strand.
AGGCGGTTTAAAACATTTCAAGTTAAAACACCCTATATATATAGGCATCCTTCAGTCTCGAGAGTCTATGGCAGTGATGGCAAACCTTTTAGAGACCGAGTGCCCAAACGGCAATTCAAAACCCACTTTTTTTTTTTGCAAAGTGCCAATAAAGTAATTTAACCTGTATACAGGTGGCTATGAAGGGGCGATGTTGAGTGCCCACAGAAAGGGCTCCAAGTGCCACCTTTGGCACCCGTGCCATAGGTTCGCCATCACTGGACTATGGTATCAAGCTCTGCATAGAAGCCGTGTTGTTTCCACACTGCATGCAAAGGTGAAGTGGCCTCTTCAGAGCACAAGGCCTGGGTAGATTAATATGGAGGTTAAAATGTTACCCAAGCAGCAAAAATCCCCTTTCCACATCACTGGAATAGTCTCATGGAACAGCAGAGCCAATACGTTCCAGCTGTGTCACAGGAGTTACCAATGATATGATTGTACGCAACCATGAACTGCTGCTGTAACTTCGGCTCTGGATTTTTCCTCAAGGTTAACTCCTAAAGCCTATTCCTAAAATATATATAGCCACAAGGCAGTGGAGGTTTAAATTCAGAGTTTTCCTTCTCCTAGAAGATGGTTCTTCCACCCTATATAATATACAACAAAAATATAGCAAAGTGAAAATAATACAACTTAAGAGTACATGCTAAAGCATAATTGAGTCAAGTACTCAGAGACAGAGTGGTAGAACCGGAGTCAAAACCAAATGGGATGGCTTCAATTTTTTAACTAAAGAACGCCACAAAAGACTCACTGGTGAAATCACAAGGCTGACCAGGATTGGTGAGGTCTTGAACCACTGCAATAATTCCGCCTGGGGGTTTGAGGACACATCAGTTCTCAAAGAGACATAAGATACTTTAACCTCCCTAATCGCCCGAACATAGTGGCTGGTCAGCAAACAAACTGCAGCCCAATTGATCTACATCCAGTCTTTCTTCCACCTGCTCTCAAGTCTTCTTCATTCTTGCTTCTTTACCCGTAACTGTTCCGTAAACCATCGTGAGGATAGGGCACCGTATCAAAGAAGATGCGTGGGGGATCGGGTCACCAGCACAGGTATCACCATCACAGCATCTATCAACAAGGGCATCGATCGGATCGTCAGCCAGATCATCTGGAAAAACCCCAAAGGCCCCTGAAAACTGTTCAGAGTCCAGAAGTGTTCGGGGGCATGCCTAAACAAGGGGCCTAGGCTTTCCATAAGTCAGGGAGGTAGTTGCCAGGGGGGAAGTCAGCAGATAATGATCTGTCCATGGCATGGGTTGGGGGCAATATTTCCTCTGCAGATGGGGAGGAAAAAGCCAGATCCAGGGTGTACTCGGCCCTATGGGTGGGACCAATAAGATGCTGAGACAGATTCATGGGGGACATGGATCCATGAAATTCAGAGCTGCTCCAGAGAGTCCAACACTGGCATGCACATCAAGTTCCAATTTTATTGAGAAAGTACAGCAACTGTGTTCTCTTAAGGGCAGAGAAGACCCCAAATGCTAAAAAGCATACTGGTTTTATACATGTAAGACAAAGAGCATACGCTCTCAGAACTCTATTGGTTAGAATCTGCTAAGTATTTGGACTGCCACCGTATCTGAGAGAAAGGATACTTAGCTAGCTTATGACGTTAAAAAGAAAGAGGCCTAATTTATAAAAGAAAGATATCCAGTTTGTTAGATAAGAAAGGAGACAAATTTATTTATATCATAACCTGGTCATTATCATGGATATCAGAGATTTAAAAGGAGTTGGAGAAGGTAGAATATGTCCAGAGGAAAGCAACCAGCATGGAGAGCAAGCCCTGCGAGGAAGAAGTGATTGCTGTGGGTGTGTTTAGTCTGAAAATGAAAAGACTAAGAGGTGACATGGCAGGTACCTTCAAATCAATGGATGGACCAACATGTGGAAGGTGGAAGAAATTTATATCAGGGCTGCTCCCCGAGAAGAATCCTTGGCAGTTGCCAATGTTGGCTGGTTCATATTAGTCTAGTTCCTGCGGTTTATCACAATTGTCTTCCAACTTTCTCACATGCATTTTACACAAATATATAGGAATATGTTCAAGGTTTTCTGCTTCTTAGGTGCCTCTTTCCAACTATTTCCTTCCTCTTTTAAGGGTTAAATCCTTGGCCTATTGAGAACCTGCCTCCCAAAGAGCTTCACTTAGGAGGGAGAGAAGCACCCTTGCTCATCCTCTTCCTCCCCTCCCCACTGAACTCCTGCCCAGGAGAGGTTACAGGTGCTTCTATTTGAGGTCTCCCCTGCAACCCTGTTGCCTTTCAAACAATTACTATTAAATATTTTGAATTCTGTTACACATCTACATATAAAAACACTTCATAAAGTGTTTACCTGCTACATAAGACAATAGAGAAACACAGCACTAAATAAAAGCCATTCAAAACCATTATAGAGCACAACCCAAAAGGTGGAGGGGATGAAATGAGAACAGAGAGAAAAGGGGATTCTGCCCAGATTGACTCAGGAAGGAGTAACACCAGGAAGAGAATGGAAGACCTATGTCCTGCCAGGGTTTCTAAGATGTGTTCCCTCCTCAAACCTTTTCCCACACTACAGGAATTCGGAAGGCTTCTTCCCTGTGAGGGCCATTGTTGAGATTTATCACCTCCACACTTATGACAATGTGGAGATCTCACTTATAAGCAGATTTAGGAAGTGCAAGAACAAAACTTAAATATATCTCTCACACAGAGAGAGTATACATAAAATTGTTATGGTAGTGTATTAGAAATTCAGTTGCAATATATACAAAGCATCCAACACAGAATTACATCAGCAAGTCTGTTTAACATGGTAACAGACTGAGTAAAATGATCTGACTTACAGCAGATAAACTTCACTTGTAACATCTCCCTTGTATACAATTCTTGCAGCTATCACAGAATACATTGCAGCATTGGACACTACATCAAGTTATATTAGAATATATCGGCTGTATCAAATTGTATCATTATATAAGTCATTATATATTATAGGTGCTGAAACCTATAAAGTATGGGTTGTTAGCTATGGCCTTGTTGGTGAAGGCTTTTTTATTTGTCTGGTTATTGTTGAAAGCACAGCCTGATAAGTAGCAGATGGACTATGCCTGAGGCCCCCACTTCTGTTGAGAGAGGGGGTTTCAATGCTTACATGAATGGTTTCCCTGACTCCTCTCTCAAACCACCTATCTTCTCTGTCTAATATGTGTACAACCTCATCTTTGAATGTGTGCCCTTTGTCCTGGTGTACTGCTGATTCTGGTCTTGAGATGTTACCCTTCCTATGTTGGGCCATCCCTCTGTTTAATGGCTGTTTAGTTTCTCCAATGTAGCACATACTCTATTGCTCCTTTTATGTTTTGGTATCGGATCCTTTGGGTGAACAAGTAGTGTGTTTGTGGGTTTGAAATAAACAGGGATGTGGTGTTCGAATGAGTGGGTCCTAATAAGGCAACCAGAATGACAGAAACTGGCCCCTGAGTAGTGACATTCAAATGGCTTCTAGCCTGTGTGGGTCCTGTGATGGTTAGCAAGGAGTCCAGAGTGACTGAACCTCTTTCCACACTCCAGACATTCAAATGGCTTTTTGCCTGTGTGAGTTCTGTAATGTGTAGAAAGGTTTCCAGCTTGACTGAATCTCTTCCCACACTCCAGACATTCAAATGGCTTCTCGCCTGTGTGGGTCCTGTGATGCGTAGAAAGGTTTCCAGCTTGACTGAACCTCTTTCCACACTCCAGACATTCAAATGGCTCCTCGCCTGTGTGGGTTCTGTGATGGTTAGCAAGGCTTCCAGAATCACGGAACCTTTTCCCACACTCCAGACATTCAAATGGCTTCTCACCTGTGTGGATCCTGTGATGCCTAGCAAGGCTTCCAGAATGAATGAATCTCTTTCCACACTCCAGACATTCAAACGGCTTTTCACCTGTGTGGGTTCTGTGATGGCTAGAAAGGTGTCCAGAGTGAATGAACATCTTTCCACACTCCAGACATTCAAATGGCTTTTCACCTAAGTGGGATCTGTGATGCCTATAAAGGTGTCCAGACTGACTGAATCTCTTTCCACACTCCAGACATTCAAATGGCTTTTCGCCTGTGTGAATCCTGTGATGCCTAACAAAGTGTCCAGAGTGACCGAACCTCTTTCCATACTTCAGACATTCAAATGGCTTCTCACCTGTGTGGATCCTGTGATGCCTAGCAAGGTTTCCAGAACGACTGAATCTCTTTCCACACTCCAGACATTCAAATGGCTTCTCACCTGTGTGGGTTCTGTGATGCTTAGCAAGGTTTCCAGAAACACTGAATCTTTTCCCACACTCCAGACATTCAAATGGTTTCTCGCCTGTGTGGGTTCTGTGATGAGTCGCAAGACTTCCAGAATCACTGAACGTCTTTCCACACTCCAGACATTTAAATGGCTTTTCACCTGTGTGTGTTCTGTGATGGCTAGCAAGGTGTCCAGAGTGACTGAACCTCTTTCCACACTCCAGACATTCAAATGGCTTCTCGCCTCTGTGGGTTCTGTGATGAGTAACAAGGCTTCCGGAATGACTGAATTTCTTTCCACATTCTAGACATTTAAATGGCTTTTCTCCTGTGTGTGTCCTGTGATGCCTAGTAAGGCTTCCAGCTTGACTGAACCTCTTTCCGCACTCCAGACATTTAAACGGCTTCTCGCCTGTGTGGGTTCTGTGATGAGTAACAAGGCCTCCAGAATCACTGAACGTCTTTCCACACTGCAGACATTCAAATGGCTTCTCACTTGCCTGGATCATGTGATGGCTAGCAAGGCTTCCAGAATCACTGAACCTCTTTCCACACTCCAGACATTCAAATGGCTTCTTGTCTGTGTGGGTACTATGCTTCTTAGCAAGGTTTCCAGAATCATTAAATGTCTTTCCACACTCCAGACATTCAACTGCCTTTTCACCTGTGTGGGTTCTGTGATGCTTAACAAGGCTTCCAACTTGACTGAACCTTTTCCCACACTCCAGACATTCAAATGACCTCTTGTCTGTGTGTGTTCTCAGGTGTATAGCTAGGACTCTAGAAAGACTAAACCTCTTTCCACACTCTAGGGATGTCAATGGGTTCCCCCCTTGATGAATTTTCGTATGGGAATAAGTTGTAGAGGTGCTAGTAAAAGATTTTCCACACTTGGCATGCTCATTCTTTTCGTCTCCTTTGGATGTTTTCTGAACCGCTTGATCTTTATCCTGACAAGTAATAGATTTGTCCAGCTTTACATCTATCTGTTGTCCTCTAAACTTCTTCCTTCTGGTTTGATTCTCAACACCCTCTTTTGCATCTGAACCTCTTCCTCTGACACTTGGGGTCCTCCTTTTTATTGCTTTTCTACAGCATTTTACCTGCAAAACATAAGCGACCATAAAAAAATGGAGTTTCAAATCAAGTAACCAATCCAATGCACTGCCATGGAGGAGGCAGGAGAATGAAACACAGCACCAGGGTGGACCCACCTCCACCAACATCAGTGAGAAGGCCCATTGTGGCACCAGTGGATATCCTGAGGAAAACCAGGGGATTTAATCACACTCTACCTGTGACAAAGTGTGAGGAAATGGTTCCTGTCCGCGCTGGTTAAAGTCTAGTGAGGTCCAGGGTAAGAAATCGATCAAAATTGTTCCATAGCTTTCATATAATATGTATAGATCCTTTTGGATTTAACTCACAGAAAGTTGCCATGGCTGATCATAACTCTTCCATATGAATTTATAGTGCTTATGATCACCTTCAAAGCAACCACTCAAACAGCCTGGTTATTTTGAGGGATAATTGCTCTTCATTGGCAGGATAAAACAGATGGGACATGTTTAATTTGATATACAGAGAGCTTAAAAGTAATAACAGACAAGAAACAGAATGTGCAGTTTATATCCTGCCCCTTAATAGTTAAAGCACTGTCTGGGCAGTTTACAATTTAATTATTCAGGATACGCATTGCTCCACCACCTCACGAGCTGGGTAATCATTTTTCTGTCCTCAGATAAATCTACAAGAAAACCAGAACAGCAAAAAATCTTATTTTCTCTAACCACTCAAAAGAGGCTCTCCCTGTGTATTCGCCCCATAACAGAAGAAAATATTTTCTAAAATTTGTATTGTGAGCATGGAGGGTTGTACAGAAGAACATGCTCCCTGGATAATTGACCCATCACATTGATTATCATTTTATGCCTGGGTGGTTTGAGGTGCCTTAACTCACACTGTAAGTGACTCAGAGCAGTCTCAGTATATGAATACATGAAAAAAATCAGGAAAGTAAAAACTTTCTTTATGATACATGCTGTGGATCCTTAGCTGGACAGATTTTGTTCCCAGAATCTCAAAGGGATCTCCTCACGCAGAGTTCTCCAGCCTAGACTGAGAAGATCCTACTCTCTGTGGGCAAAGCATGGGGTCAACTCTGCAGAGGACACCAACAGCTGACAATAGAAATCAAATTTAAAATGAAAGGCACTGTTCCTGTCTCAGAACTTTTCTAACTGTAGGAACATTGTCAGCTACTACAGTCTCTTCCAATCTTTATCCAGCTTAGGCATTCTTATCCACTAACAGGAGAGCTCACTTATTAAGGAAGGATAAAAATACTATATACAGTAACTGCTTTCACGTTTTATGTGGCGAGGGATTGTAATTCCAAAATTCTCCTTTGTTGCTTCCTCGCCCATCAGTTCTCGGATGGGGGAAAGAGAGGCATTTAATGGGGGCATCAGGTCAACTGCTCACGTTGCTTCTGAAAGAAGGGCTGGAGAAAGAGAATGAGAGAGAAGGGCCCTGGGGGGTTGTAAGAAAAGCCCTCTGTCCATGGGCAGAGAAGCAGGGCACACAGAGAGAGCTGCCGGTGGACCCAGGAGACTCTGGGCTCAGAGTTTTGCTCAGGAGAAGGAAACCTGGGCGTGGATGAACTTTAATCCCTTTCCTTCTTTGCCTTCTCCCTCTACACTGGGGGGAAAACGGGGGGAGAGAATTCCTTCGAAATCCTGACCCAAAGGAAGGGGAGCCCCTTTGTCCCCCCCTTCCATATATATATATATATAGCTTCAGTTTTACCTGCCACTCTAGGAACTCCCACTCGCTGCCTTTTCTCCCCCCCCCCCATGAGACCCTCCCCCCCATTCCCCCATAATGCCGGTCTGCCCCTGGAGTTGTTCTTTTGGTGGTCAGTTGCCTTCTCTCTCCCCCCCCCCCACACCATTCCTTGTCCTGGTTCGGCCTTAAAAGCTTCACCCTCCCCCCTTTTTCCTTAGGGGGGAGAGAAAGGGAAGGAGGAGGAGGGATTTTTTCCTGGATCGGACCCCCAATTCCTCAAAAAAGGGGGTTCAGTTTTCCCCCTCTCCTTCTCCTCCCTCCTCCTTCCAGATTAAAGGGGGGAGAGAGAAAGGGAAGGAGGGGGCAGGTTTCCCCCACTGCATCTCCAACGGCCCCCTCCTCCTCATTTGCAACCTCTCCCCCCATTGCACTCCCCCCCCCATATCATCCCCCCCCACTGCACAACGCACCTCCTCCTCCTCCTCCTGGGGGGGTGTGCCTCTTTCCTCTCCTTCCAGGAACCATTGGGGTGGAAAGCCAGGCTGAGACCAAATCCCCCCTCCCTGGGAGCCTTCGTTTCCTGCCACTCTAGGAAGCAGAACTCGCTGCCTGGGAGGAATCCAAATGCCCCCCCCCTTCCTCTGCCTCCCTTCTGGCTCTGCGAGGGAGGGGGAGGGGAAAGTAAAGGTAAAGGTCCCCCCGCCTCCTCCGCACATGCGTGCTAGTCTCCGTTTCCAAGCCGAAGAGCCAGTGTTGTGCAAGTCCGGGACCACGTGGCCGGCATGGCTGCAAGGAAACACTGTTCTGCCTTCCGGCTTTCTAACTGCGGTTTTCCCTATTCATCTGCTTGCATTTGTACAGGCTTTCCAACTAGGCTCAGTTAGGCAGGAGCTGGGGTTTAACATCAGAAGTCACTCCGCAGAGCGGCAGCACCGGGAATTCGAACCGCTGATCTACCCAACTTTGCAGCCTACCTGTTCAGGGAGCCCAGCACCAAAATGCAGGGAGGGAAGGGGGAGATCCGCCTTCCTCCTCCTCTTCCTCCCCAGTACCCAGGAAGGGGAGCCCCCAACCCTTGCACCCCCTCCTCCTGTTCCCACCTTCCTCCTCCTCTTCCTCCTCCTCCTCCTCCTCCTCGTGGCCCAGGCAGCATCCGGCCCTGAATCAGAGCCATAGATTCCCCTTCTGGGAAACTGTGGAGGGGGAGCCACCGACCCTTGCACCCTCTCCTCGTGCCCAGACCTTCCTCCTCCTCTTCTTCCTCTCCTTTGATTTCCCTCCTGCCCATTTGAGTGGGGAGGAAGAAAGCCCTTCTCTTCCCTTGGAGCCCTCCTTCCCTCCCTTCTGAATCCGCACCTTAGATGGAAGGATGCTTGGGGTCTCCCCTCCTCCTTCCCCTCCCCCCAATCATCCTTCTGGTCCCACCGCTCATCATCCTATGCTGGAGCCTGGGAAATCTTCCTTCCAGCCAGGATTCCACCCCAGGTATCTTCCATCCTATATCTGTGCAATTCATTCTTTTTACCTAGATGCAGCACCCTACATTTCCCTCTGTTGAACCCTATTAATACAATAACATAAGAAAACTTCCCTGAGGAGGGGGCTGTCCTAGTGCAGGAACCACGTGGTTCCAGGAGGTCAACCCGGGACACCCCCCCCAAAATGAGTTGTAGGTTAGTGTAATTAGCCCCTCATAAGAACATAAGAACATAAGAAGAGCTCTGTTCCCAAACAGTCCAGCTTCCTGTATCTTCGGCCCCAGTTTGCAGCTGATATCTGTCTCCTGATACCACTCCCCTGCATCTGGCCCTTGAACTACCCTGGTTAAAAGCCCATCATTTTAAATCTCCATCATGGTTTGTAAGCCTGATGGACTTTTCCTCATAGCAATCTGTCCAAGCCCCTTTTGTAGGCATCCAGGAGATGCCATCAGGCACATCCTGTGGCAAAGTAGTTCCACACAAATTATATACGCTTGAAAAATAATTTTGTCAGTTCTTACTCTCCCAGCACTCAATTTATATATGTCCCCTAGTTTGGTATTTTATAGAATTATTCACACATGTATCCACTTTATCAAACCCTGCATTATTTTGTATGTCTCAATCATATCCCTTTCCGCGCCTTTTTCCAGACTAAAGAGGCCCAATTGTTTTCTTTCTTACAAAATTTGGCTGAGCCAGTAATCAGTCTTCTACCTTTTCCAGTTCCACTATGTTTTCTTGAGATTGACCAGAAGCTCTACACAGGTGGGGCCTTACTATTGTTTTGTATCAGGCATTATAATGTTGGCTGTTTTATCAATCTTTTTGATAATCCCTAGCATGGAATTGGCCTTCTTCACTGCTGCCAGCATTGGGGAGACACCTTCATGGAGCTGTCCACCAACACACCAAGATCTCTTTCCTGATCAGTTCGGATAACACCAGCCCATGAGTTGATAGATGACATTTGGATTTTTGTGTCAATATGCAAACATTTAAATACATTAAAAGATTTGCCATTTCTCAGCCCACTCCCCCAGTTTGGAGAGATCCTTCTGTTTGATCTTCTCTGGTAACGGAAAATGTCATCTGCAAACTTGGACGCTTATCCCTGTCTCCAGGTCATTTATGAACAGATTGAGCACCGGTCCCAGGAAAGAGCCCTGGGGCAAAAACTTCTCTCCATTGTGAAAATTTCCCATTGACACCTACTCTTTGTTTCCTGGATCTCAACCAGTTCTCAAAAGTAAGAGGAAGTGCCCTCTTATCCCCAATCAATAAATTTTCTTTCAGTCTTTAAAAAGAGCAGATTGCTTGTTGCTCTGTTCTCCAAACAGTACCTCTTCGGCCAGCTGCAGCTATATTACCACCCCTCCTATAATAGTTAGGCGCCATCATTTGACCGGTCCCTGCTGCTGGTCCAGGCTGCTGCTGCCTGGGTGCCCAACCACTGCTCCGCCCATTTGCAGCACATACCGGCCTGCCTCTGGGTTCACGCCCCTACGTGCCCGGTTCAGGCTTTCGACATTGCCGGGGGTACCCCAGCACCGCCTGCAGAAGATGGCGGACCAAACCACCTTGGATCCGGCCTACGCCACCATCCACCCAACCAGGTCATGTGTGATTTCCTTGATCAAGGACTTGTCCATCTGCCGGCCAAGGTCCTTTCCCCTAGTGTGTATCAGGAGTACATCAGGTGGTTCCCCCTTCCGCCAGCCGAAGCGCTGTGGGTATGACTTCTGCCCATCGCTTGCTGGCACTGTCCCTTCCATTCCAATAGGGCAGCGGTGCTCAGCCCCAGCCCCAGCTCACCGGGCCGCATGGTGTGCTGAACAATATATGAAGCTGTGTCCCAGGAGGAGCACCCGGAGCCTTCCCTTACTGCGAGCAATACCTGAGGAGACAAAATGAAAGGGTGGAGCGAACAGGCAGCCTCTACAGCGTGGAAAGGCGGCCTACATAGACCTTGAAAAACTGGGACTTCCAATGGCCAATTCTCTGTATGCCCGCCGGGTCTTAGCCCAAAGCGGCTGCCATCAATGCGAAATTGAGTGAGTGCCAAAATGTATGTTTTGGACTCCAACCCTGCCCAAGGCCTCGGAGGTGATAATCCCAAACTGGTATTTCATAAGGGGTAAGCCCTCTCTGTGGCAGAACAGGTATCCTTCTGCATCTGGTTAGCACTTGCATGGGTGACCACCAGGGAATACCAGGCACTGTAGGCGCCTGGAGTAGGAACTAGCAAACCACTCCAGTATTCCTGCCAAGAAAACTCAATGGACATGGGGTCACGAAGAGTCGGTCGCGACTGTAATGACACAACACACACCTCGTATAAAGGCATTAATTCATTCAAAATGAAATTCTGTTACACAAATTTTCCTTTATACAAATTTCCCCTAGGAATACATTGAAAATGGAGTACAGTAATCCCCAATCGTGACCATTTTTTATTTTGTACGGATTCGCCCCGTAGGTGATTCAGTTAAGCAAATTTCCCCTCTCTGCAGAATTGTTTATGTTGTACAGATTTTATGTTATACAAACCATTTGTTTTATGAGGGTCCACTGTAATATGCACTACTGACATGGTGTCGCACCAGCAGCGAACTGTGGAGTTAGCCCCAGCCTCAGCCCACAGCCACAGAGCCCTGACAATTGGGAAAAAATCCAGGAAGGTTAGGTCCCATGTTATGCCTGCTTGGTGCCAGGTCTTGGGCCATGTCCTGTAACACCACCTCCCCCTGAAATATTTACCATAATCCATGGCTCCTGCGGCATCTGTGTGCACCTGGAATTCAGCCCGGAGGTGCAGCTCAGACTGCCATAACGACACGCCGTTAAAAGTCCTGCAGGAATTGAAGCCAAACTTCAATGGTGGAGCCGCCCTGATTGGGTGCCCCTGGTCAGTAAAAGGCATGGTTCAGGGTAGAGGTCTTATGAGCTTCCTGTGGGGTAGTGACTCTAAGCGTAAGGACCTGGGATGATCTAGTGGGCCGGGCCAAAGAAGATCTTGGGACAATACACTCTGTCAGATAAGCTGGTCCCAAGTCATGGAGGGTTTTGTAAATCAAAACCAGTACCTTGAACCTTATCCGGGATGCAACGGTTAGCCAATGCAGGTGAACAAGAATGGGGGTGATGCGGTCATATCTTCCTGCACTGACCACCAATCTGGCCACCGTCTTCTGCACCCAATGCAATTGGGTCAAGGGAAGCCCCATGTAGAGCGTGTTAAGTAATCTATCCTTGAGATAACCAGCGCTTGCACGACTGTCCTTAGGAGGTCACGATCAAGATACGGCGAATTTGGTGAGAAGCATAAGTTGAAAGAAGGCAGCCCTGGAGACAGCTGCCACCTGGGACTCCAAGTATAGTGCTGAATCCAGGGTCACGCCCAGGTTCACTCTATCAGCCAGCTGGAGGAAAATCCTGTCCAAGCTGGGAAGAGGATCACAGTATCCACTTGGTCCCCCCGCCCCCAAGGAACAGTACCTCAGTCTTTTCAGGGTTCAATTTGAGCCTCTTGGTCCTGGTCCACTCCAATGCAGCATTCAGGCAGCGATCAAGGGTCCGCACAGCCTCCGTTGCAGAGGTGGAGAAGGAGAGATAGAGCTGCGTATCATCAGCGTACTGATGACAGTTCACTTTCGTTTCACATCACCCCGATCTTAATAGGTTTGTTGGACAATGGCCTGCATAGACTCATTAGCTGGATAATGGCCTGAACAGGCTCATTAGGTGGACAATGGTCTAAGATGTGTGAAAAATCCACCTATGCAGCCTTTCTGAACACCCATTAATTATGGGTCGTTAATTATGGCCTTGCTGGTGGAGGTGTGAAGTGTTTCTGCTTTGTCTTGGGACTGAAGAAATGGCCACTTGGTAAGTAGCAGGCAGATTGTCATAGCTCAACTTAAAGGTACTCAGCACCTTCTTTGTCTCAGTTTTCTCCAGAAAGGAAAAAAAAGAGTTCATCTGGGACAAAGAGTAGACGAGGTAGGGTGGAAACTGCCACATAGGATAGATAGGGAGGTAGTACAGAAATACCAGAAATACCTGAATTAATTTAAGTCTCCGGGGCCTGATGAATTACACTCAAGGATAATAAAAGAACTGGCAGAAGTAATTTCAGAACCATTGGCAATAATCTTTGTGAAGGCCTGGACAACAAAGGAAGTCCCCATAGACTGTAGGAGGGCAAATGTTATCCCCATTTTTTAAAAGGGGGAGAAGTGGACCCAAATAATTATCACCCAGCCAACTTGACATCTATTTCTAGGAAGATTCCAAAGCAGATTATTAAGCAGACAGTCTGCAATTATTAAACAAGCAAGGCTATCATTACTAGAAGTCAACATGGGTTTCTTAAAAGCAAATCGTGATCTCTTTCTTTGGTAGAGTTACAGGCTTGGTAGATGAGAAGAATGCTGTGGATGTTGCTTATCTCGATTTCAGTAAGGCCTTCAATAAGGTTCATAGAATCATAGAATCATAGAGTTGGAAGAGACCTCAAGAACCATCTAGTCCAACCCCTTGCCATGCAGGAAGCCCATCACAGTATTTCCGACAGATGGCCATCCAGCCTCTGCTTAAAAACCTCCAAAGAAGCAGATTCCACCACCCTTTGTGGCAGCATATTCCACTGCCAAACAGCATATATTTCCCCATATATATTTGCAAAGAAGTTAGTAGAATGTGGAATTCGTTGACTGGACCTCCAAAGGGTTATCATAATGGCTTCTCATCAGCTTGGAGTAAGGTTACTAGTCGGGTAACCCAGGGTTCTATTCTGGGTCCGGTGGTATTCAATATATTTATTAATGACTTGGATGAAGGAATAGAGAGTAGGCTGATTAATCTGGCAGGTAATACTGAATTGCTAATTCTCTGGAGGATAGGTTAAGAACATAAGAACATAAGAACATAAGAAGAGCCATGCTGGATCAGGCCAAAGGCCCATCTAGTCCAGCTTCCTGTATCTCACAGTGGCCCCACCAGATGCTTTTGGAAGCGCATGAGACTTGATATCTGTCTCCTGATACCACTCCCCTGCATCTGGCCCTTGAAGTACCCTGGTTTTAAGCCTGGAGATTACACATCTCTGTCATGGTTTGTAACCTGTGATGGACTTTTCCTCCAGGAATCTGTCCAATCCCCTTTTGAAGGCATCCAAGCCAGATGCCATTACCATATCCTGTGGCAGGGAGTTCCATAGACTAACAATGCGCTGGGTGAAAAAATATTTTCTTTTGTCTGTTCTTACTCTCCCAGCCCTCAATTTGAGTGCATGTCCCCTAGTTCTGGTATTTTGTGAGAGGGAAAAGAGCTTCCCTCTATCCACTTTACTCATGCCCTGCATTATTTTGTACGTCTCAATCATATCCCCCCTCAGGCGCCTTTTTTCCAGACTAAAGAGCCCCAAATGTTTTAGCCTTTCCTCATAAGGGAGGTGCCCCAGCCCAGTAATCATTTTGGTCGCTCTCTTCTGCACCTTTTCCAGTACCACTATGTCTTTCTTGAGATGCGGTGACCAGAATTGTACACAATACTCCAGATGCGGCCTTACTATTGTTTTGTATAATGGCATTATAATGTTGGCTGTTTTATTTTCAATCCCCTTTTTGATAATCCCTAGCATGGAATTGGCCTTCTTCACCGCTGCCACACATTGGGTAGACACCTTCATGGAGCTGTCCACCAACACACCAAGATCTCTTTCCTGATCTGTCACGGATAACTCAGAGCCCATGAGTTGATAGATAAAGTTTTGATTTTTCGCCCCAATATGCATTTGGTTACATTAAAACGCATTTGCCATTTTGTAGCCCATTCCCCCAGTTTGGAGAGATCCTTCTGGAGCTCTTCACAATCTTCTCTGGTTTTTACCACACGGAAAAGTTTTGTGTCATCTGCAAACTTGGCCACCTCACTGCTTATCCCTGTCTCCAGGTCATTTATGAACAGATTGAAAAGCACCGGTCCCAGGACAGAGCCCTGGGGCACACCGCTTTTCACCTCTCTCCATTGTGAAAATTTCCCATTGACACCTACTCTTTGTTTCCTGGATCTCAACCAGTTCTCAATCCATAAGAGGACCTGCCCTCTTATCCCCTGACTGTGCAATTTTCTCAGCAGCCTCTGGTGAGGGACTGTGTCAAAGGCCTTTTGAAAATCCAGATAGACTATATCCACCGGTTCACCCAAATCTACATGCCTGCTGACCTTTTCAAAAAATTCTACAAGATTTGTCAGACAAGACTTACCCTTGCCGAAGCCATGCTGATTTTCTCACAGCAAAGTTTGTTCTTCTATGTGTTTTAAGATTAAACATCCAAAATGCCCTTGATAGATTTGAGTGCTGGGCCAAAGCTAAAGGAATGAGTTTCAACAAAGTTATAGGGTTCTGCATCTTCTAGGCCAATTCACTTTTTCTGCCTAGAACAGTGGTGGCAAACCTTCGGCACTCCAGATGTTTTGGACCACAACTTCCAGAATTCTGAACCTAGATTGCCAATGACAAAGGACTGTGGGAGTTGTGGTCCAAAACATCTGGAATGCCAAAGGTTTGCCACCACTGTTCTAGGCAGAAAAAGTGAATTGCATAGATATAGGATGGGAGAAACCTGGCTAGATAACAGTACATGTGAAAGGAATCTGGGAGTCTGTGTGGACCACAAATTGAACATGAGTCAGCAAAGTGATGCGGTGTCCAAGAAAGCCAATGTGATTCTTGGTTGCATCCACAGAAGCATAATATCTAGAAGGGAAGTGATAGTACCACTCCATTCTGCTCTTGTCAGACCCCACCAGAGGAGGGCGAGGAGGATGGTTAAAGGTCTGGAAGAAATGTCTTATGAGGAGCGGGCTTAGGGAGCTGGAAAATATTAGCCTTACAAAAAGAAGGTTGAGAGATGATATGATAGCCATGTTTAAATATTTGAAAGGATGTCACTTAGAAGAAGGGACTGGTTTTCCATGGCTTCAGAGACTAGGACTCGGGCAATGGTCTCAAACTCTAGGAAAAGAGATTCCACTTGAACATTAGGAAAAAATTCATGACAGAGCTGTTTGGCAGTGGAATATGCTGCCACAAAGGGTGGTGGAGTCTCCTTCTTTGAAGGTTTTTAAGCAGAGGTTGGATGGGGGTTCCTGCATGGCAGGGGGTTGGACTGGATGGCCCTTGAGGTCTCTTCCAACTCTACGATTCTATTCGAAGAATCACCCGCTGTCATCAGTATTTTTCTTTAAGAGGATCTTGGCGCTTGGCCCTTGGAAGGGTTAAAAGTAGCAGCAGTGAGATTCCTAGAAAGGAACCAAATGAATAAGGAATAGAGGTCGGGGGGGGGGGTCCCAATCCCGGAAATTCTTGTACACCCTACAAGCCCCTCCTTGCTCAAAGGGCCGGAATCTGATTGGAGGCTTCTTTCTGGACCACAACTCCCATACTCCCCCCCCAGGCAGTCATTAGCAATTTGGGAATAGTCGACCCCCCCAATTATTTTTTCCAAGCGCAATTGCCGGAGCACATCCAGAAGTACAAAAGCTCTTTTTTTTTTAAATACTGCATTTTTCAGAATCCGGAGCCTTTCTTCCCGGCCCTGGAAGGGTGGGATTTGTAGTCTATATTATTGCTTCCCTTTATTAGATTTTTTTTTTTACACCCGCCCACATCGCCGCAGGATCACTCGTCTAAGCCGTGGAGAAGAACGTGGGGAGACCTTTAATTGTGGGACGACTACAGGATCTGTGGTCCCGCCAGCTGAGCATCCTGGGATTTGTAGTATAGGGGGAAGCAGCCGCCGCCTTTCCAAGCCTCTCCAGCCGCGGGTTTGCCCACCTCTTCGCGACGGGAGGCTTGGCGTGAAAGGAACGCGTTACCATCCTGACTGGGGAGGAACGAAGCCTTTTCCTCCTCCTCTCTCTCCCTGGCAAAACAAAGGCGTCCCTTTCTCCTCCTGGCGTTACTCGTCTTGGAGGAGGTCTGGTAAGGATCCCTTTGCCCTCTTCTCTCTCTCTTGCGGTGTGTTGTGGTTTGAAATGATTTTGACTTCTTTTAATTGGATGATTGCTTCTAAGGCGAACTCCCGTTTGTTTCTAAATCGTTGCTTAATTTCCTAAAAGCTTGGGGTTTGTTCTTGTTGCTTGGTGGTGGTGGGATTGCATCTGTTTTTCGTCCACATCGTGATTTATTTGAGGTTCTGCCTTGTTGGGATAGAAAGTAAATGAATCAGTCAATACAAAGGGCCAACTAGCAGTGGAAGGTGAACAATCATTTAGGGAATCGCCCTTTCCCCGACAATCATAGAATCATAGAGTTGGAAGAGACCTCAAGGGCCATCCAGTCCAACCCCCTGCGGACAGATGGCCATCCAGCCTCTGCTTAAAAACCTCCAAAGAAGGAGACTCCAGCACCCTCCTTTGTGGCAGCATATCCCACTGCCAAACAGCTGTAACTGTCAGGAAGTTCTTCCTAATGTTTAAATTGAATCTCTTTTCCTGTACTGTAGTTTGAAACCATTGCCCTAGTCTCTGAAGCCATGGAAAACAAACCTGTTCCCTCTTTAATGTGACATCCTTTCAAATATTTAAGCATAGCTATCATATTCCCCTCCCAGTCTTCTTTTTGTAAGGCTAAACATTCTCAGCTCCCTAAGCCGTTCCTCATAAGACATTTCTTCCAGACCTTCAGTCATCTTGGTCGCTCTCTTCTGGACCCCGCTCAAGATTGTCAGCATCTTTTTTACATTGAGGCACACAGAACTGGACACAGGACTCCAGGTGGGGTCTGACCAGAGCAGAATAGAATGATACTATCACTTCCCTTGATCTAGACCAGGGGTCCTCAAAGTTTTCAAACAACTGGCCGGTCCACCACGCCCCAGACACCACTGGGGGCCATACCACAGTCCAAAAAAAAAAAAAAGGACTGACATAGAAAAAAGGGGGGAGGAAGGGATAAGTGGGCGGAACCCCCACGATTGGCCATGATCATTGCCTTGCTCGCAAAGCAGGGGGTAGGTGGGGGGGTTGCATCCAGCCCCGGGGCCTTAGGTTGAGGACCCCTGATCTAGACACTACGGCAGTGTTGATGCAACCAATAATCGCATTGGCTTTCCTGGCCGCCACATCACACTGCTGACTCATGTTCAGTTTGTGGTCCACCCAGACTCCCAGATCCCTTTCAAATGTACTGTTTTCCAGCCAAGTATCTCCCATCCTATATCTGTGCAATTCATTCTTTTTACCCTAGATGCAGCACCCTACATTTCCCTCTGTTCAACACTATTCTATTAGCTTTGGCCCAGCACTTTAATCTGTCAAGGTCCTCTGGGGAGTGTCTTTTTCTCTTCCTTTCTGCAGAGCGAGAGCCTCATATTTCTTCCTTGTATTTTTTCATCATGAATATAAAAGTTGATTTGAGGGCAAAATTTGCTGTCTCTCAATCTCTCTTGATTAGCTGGGTCTACTTTGTAAGAAGTTACCATTTTAATTCCTTCTCAATTCCTTTCTTGCTACCGGGCATACAAATTGCAGCTTACCCAATAGAAAAAAAGTTTTCAATCACTCAATATAGTAAATCAAAACCTCCCTCAGTGACAGATACTGAAGATGTTCAGCTGTACATCCCCATTAAGGCTAGCTTCTCTTTCTTAGCAGCAGCATTAATGGAAGTCGCCAGAGACTGGGACAATTTGAAATATAAAGTGTACAGTAATATGACGGACTTTAGCAATCTCATTCATGACAGCAGTGGAGAGACAGCAGACTTCCTGGAGCAGCTGATCAGCCTTCTTTTATTTATTTATTTATTTATTTATTTATTTATTTATTTATTTATTTATTTATTTATTTATTGTATTTACCAGATTTTTTAGCCGCCGCACTACCAAGAGGTCTCTGGGCAGCATACAACACGTATTAAAAACTCTAAAACAATAAGATTATTAAAACTATAAAATACAATACAATTAAAACCAGATACAGTACAAATTATAAATTAAAAAACCCTGCTGCTCGTGTGTCCAACCAAATAATCTAATTAAAATGCTGGCCAAACAGGAAGGTCTTTGCCTGGCGCCGGAAAGCCACAAGGGTTGGCGCCAGGCGGATCTCCGTAGGGAGAGCATTCCAGAGTAGGGGGGGCAACCGCTGAGAAGACCCTGCTTCGACATGCCACTCCCCCCTTATCTCTTTGAGGGATGGCACCTTCAGCAGGGCCTCCTGGCCTGATCTTAGAGCAGTGATGGCAAACCTTTTAGAGACCGAGTGCCCAAACTGCAATTCAAAACCCAATAATTTTTTCGCAAAGTGCCAATATAGCAATTTAACCTGAATACAGGTGGCTGTGAAGGGCTGATGTTGGGTGCCCACAGAAAGGGCTCCAAGTGTCACCTTTGGCACCCATGCCATAGGTTCGCCACCACTGTCTTAGAGTATGGGCAGGCTCATATGGAAGAAGGCGGTCCTTGAGATAGCCAGGTCCTAAGCTGTTTAGGACTTTATATGTAACCATTAGCACTTTGAATTGGGCCCGGGCAGCAACTGGCAGCCAGTGTAAGTTTTTTAAAACTGGCATAATATGAGTCCGCATATTATTTCTTGTGGAAGAAAAAGAAAACCCATTTATTTGGTGTCAGGATTAGGAAGTCTACTGGTACCAGGAAATACAAAATGGTTCCAGGGCTTCAATATTCCTGTTTGCAGTTTCTTTATTTCTTTCTGTCTTTTGGTTATATTTGTATTTTATCCAATACCATGTAATCTCAAGGTGGGGCACAGCAGTAATTCTACAGTTTGAAGGGATAAAGCAGGCATGTCCAAACTTCGGCCCTCCTGATGTTTTGGACCAAAACTCCCAGAATTGTAAGTTTAGATTGTCAGTGGCAAAGGACTGTGGGAGTTGTGGTCCAAAACATCTGGAGGGCCAAAGTTTGGATATGCCTGGACTAAAGCCAAGAATAACCACTCTTCCACATCTACAGGAAAAGAGATTCAATTTGAACATTGGGAAGAACTTCATGACAATTAGAGCAGTTCGGCAGTGGAATATGCTGCCACAGAGGGTGGTGGAGTCTCCTTCTTTGGAGGCTTTGAAGCAGAGGCTGGATGGCCATCTGTCGGGAATACAGTGGTACCTTGTATAGAGAAATTATTTTGTTCCAAAAGAAATTCTGTTAAGCAAATGTTCCTTTATACAAATTTCCCATAGGAGTGCATTGAAAATGGAGTAATCCCTAATTCCATAGGCAGATCTCCATGATGGAGCAAAGACTGTAAATATAACGAGAGGGGCTACCCCTAAATATCCAGGTGGCCAAAGCTGCTTAGGACTTTGTTAGTAAATGTCAACATCATTAACTCAGATGGAAAACTTGGACTGCAACTCCCACAGTCCTTTATCACTGGGAATATAAACTCAAAATTCTGGGGATTTAGAGTCCAAAACTTATGGAGGGCTGAAGGTTCCCCGTCTCTGCTATAGGGGGATATTAGCCTTTTACATCAACAAGTGTGATTTTTCATGAATACCGTTTCAAGGCTCATAATGACAGATCTTTTTTGCAGGGCTTCAGGCTGAAAAACTAGGTGCATGACTCTTCCTCAAAGTGCTCCAGAAATTCCATAGACCTCCAGGGAAAAATCAGTAGCCAATGTGTTTATCACAGCTAGTATTTATCCTGGTAAAGGGTTCACCTCACAATGAAATCAATCAATCTCAGACTGTTAGTGCCTTCCACCGGTCTCAGTATCCCCTTCTGAAATCAAAACCTTGCCCATGATTTCTTTGAGTAACACTGGGAAATCAACGGATGCCCTGTTTATGTTCGTTAGAGAAACATTGGCTTTTCACCTCAACAGGTGCAATTTGCACGAACAGCAGCAATTTGAGGCTTATAATAAAGTCCTTTGTCAGTCATTTGTGAACTCTTTAACCAAAGCGACTCTCCTATGGTCCCTTATGACATGGATAGTGAGGAGGAAGGAATGGAAACACAATTAGCAGAATGTGTGTGTGTGTTATGTCGTTACAGTTGTGACCGACTCTTTGTGACCCCATGTCCATGGAGTTTTCTTGGCAGGAATACTGGAGTGGTTTGCCAGTTCCTACTCCAGGCGCCTACAGCACCTGGTATTCCCTGGTGGTCTCCCATCCAAGTACTAACCAGGACCGATCCTGCTTAGCTTCCAAAATCTGGCAAGATTGGATGTGCTTATAGCTGCCATTAAAACCTGCTTCCTGCTCTGCTTCTTTCCATGAGAGAAATCTAGAGCAATATGTAAACATTTTCATGAAAGCTGCATAGTGCATCCTTTGTCTGTGTCTAACCATGGCTCTCACCAGGGTTGTCTCAGCATGGACAAGAGGTGGAAAGGCTTGTCCCATCTCTGACCAGCAGACAGGAGGTACATTTCCTGGTTGGTTTCCTTCAGTGTTTCAGTTGGTGACAGAATCAACCTCCCCATTGATAATTTGCAAAGCTGGATTGTCCTAAATATTCTGGGCTATATATTGTCCCACATTATTATAAGCCGAATAGGTGGGGTAAAAATATTGCAAATAAATAAATAAATAAATAAATAAATAAATAAATAAATAAATAAATAAATAAATAGATATTTACACACACGCACACGCACATACACACACACACACACACACACACACACACACACACACACACACACACACACACACACACACACACACACAAAATAAATAAATAAATAAATAAATAAATAAATAAATAAATAAATAAATAAATAAATAAATAAATAAATAAATAAATAAATAAATAAATAATCCTCTTGCATCCTCTGTGGCTCTTCAAAGGAATTTGTTACTTGATTTAAACCTATATCTCCCACTTACTTTTTGCCTCTTTTTAGCGGGAAAATGTTGCAGAGAAGAAATAGCCATGGAGGCGGTCAAGTGCCAGAAGAAACAGATAAATGTTTGGGATCAGAGGAAGGACTTATGAATCATGATGGAAAAGGGAAGCTTGGAGAAAAACAAGTCAATGAATCCATTGCTCACCCAGAGGAAAGCCAAGACCATCAGAAAACATCCAAGGGAGAGCAAAGCTACGATTGCCCTGAATGTGGGAAAACCTTTGCCCATAAATCAGCACTAGATCACCATGAAATATTTCACAAAGGGGAAAACCATTTATGTGCCCGGAATGTGGAAGGAGTTTCAGCCAGGCTGCAAATCTGGCAAAGCACATCAGTATTCATTCGGGTGAGAAACCATTTGAATGTTTGCAATGTGGGAAAACCTTTAGACTGAGGGAAACTCTTCTTATCCATGAAAGAATTCACTCAGGGGAGAAGCCGTTTGAATGTCTGGAGTGTGGAAAAAGCTTCTGTCACCGCGCAACCCTTGTGAGACATCACAGGACCCACACGGGCGAGAAGCCATTCAAGTGTCTGGAGTGTGGAAAGAGTTTCAGCCAATCTGGAAACCTTGCTACACACCTCAGGACCCACACAGGCGAGAAACCCTATGAATGTCCAGTTTGTGGAAAAACCTTTGGGCAGAGATCACATCTGACCACCCATGAAAGGATTCACTCAGGCAAAAAGCCATTTCAATGTCTGGAGTGTGGAAAAAGTTTTAGTCAGCATTGGAGCCTTGCAACGCATCGCAGGACCCACACAGGCGAGAAACCCTTTGAATGCCTGGAATGTGGGAAAATGTTTGGGCTGAAAGCACACCTTACGACCCACGAAAGAATTCACTCAGGTGAAAAGCCATTTGAATGCTTGGAATGTGGGAAAACCTTTGGGTTGAGATCTCATCTAACGTCCCATGAAAGAATTCACTCGGGGGAGAAGCCATTTCAATGTCTGGAGTGTGGAAAAAGCTTCAGTCACCATGGAGACATTGTGAGACATCACAGGTCCCATACGGGCGAGAAGCCATTTAAATGCCTGGAGTGTGGAAAGAGTTTCAGTCAGAGTGCGAACCTTGCTACACATCTCCGGACCCACACAGGTGAGAAGCCGTTTGGATGCCTTGAGTGTGGAAAGACCTTTCGACTGAAATTTTCCTTCACCAACCATCAGAGAATTCACAGAGGGGAGAAACCATACAAACATGTGGCACGTAGACAGTCCCCCAGTCAAGGGGGAAAGACCTTTAAATGTTTGGAATGTGGAAAGGATTTCAAGAGGCATGCAAACCTTACCTTGCACCAAAGAATTCACACCGGGGAGAAACCATACACATGTACTGAGTGTGGAAAGACCTTCAGTAGGAGCACAAGTCTCACTTACCACCAAAGAGTCCACACTGGGGAGAAACCCTTTGACTGTCCTCTGTGTGGAAAAAGCTTTAGGCTGAGGGAAGTCCTTACAGTCCATCAAAGAATCCACACAGGGGAGAAGCCATTTAAGTGTCCCATGTGTGGAAAGACTTTCAGTCAGAGCACCAACCTGATGTCCCACCAGAGAATTCACACGGGGGAGAAGCCATTTGAATGCCTGGAGTGTGGGAAAGCCTTTAGAGTGAAGGCACTCCTTACAGACCACCAGAGAATCCACACCGGGGAGAAGCCATTTAAATGTTTGGACTGCGGCAAAGCTTTCTGCTGGAAGGAAAACCTTTCTTCGCATCGTAGCATCCACAGCGGCGAAAAACCCTTTGAATGCAAGGCCTGTGGGAAAACCTTCAGGAAAAAAAGTGGGCTCATTTCCCATGAAAAAATTCACAGGGGGGAGAAATTTTGCAAAGTTCTTGAGCAGGCATGTCCAAACTCCGGCCCTCCTGACGTTTTGGTCCACAACTCCCAGAATTCTAAGCTTAGATTTCCATTGGCAAAGGACTGTGGGAGCTGTGGTCCAAAACATCTGGAGGGCCAACGTTTGGACATGCCTGGTCTTGAGCCTAGAAAGAGCATCATTTGCGGCAGCAATCTTATTAAACATAAGCATACCCACAAGGGGGAGAAACCCTTTCAGTGCCTGAAGTGCGGGAGACATTTCAGTCAAAAGTCACGGCATACTCTCCACCAGACCGTCCACCTAGAAGAGAAACCATATAAGTGTCCAGAGTGTGGAAAAGCCTTCCGACAGAAGCCTCATCTCGAGGTGCACTGCAGAACGCACGTTGCGGAGAAAAGTTACAAGTGCCCTGAGTGTGGGAAAAGCTTCAAGTCAGCCCACACCCTTAGAATATACCAAAGAGTTCATACAGGGGAGAAATCCTTTAAGTGGCAAGAGTGTGGGAAAAGGTTCTGGCAGAGAAGGAAGCTTACTGTGTGTTACAGAATCCACATGGGAAAGAAGCCCTTTAAATGCCTGGAATGTGGAAAGAGCTTCAATTGAAGGGATCACTTTCATTTGCTTTCTGGAGAGAAGGTGTTTAAATGCATTCAGCCCTGTTGTATGATCCCCCATGTCGGGCCAGATCCCTCCCAGCCTCCCAGTGAGTTGAGGACAATTTTTAGAGAGTCAAAGAAAAGAGAGTCAAGAGAAGAAAAGAGAGAAGAAAACCTTATGGATGAACTTTTGCAAGTTATTTTTTTAAGAGTCAGCTTCCAAATTAATAAACAGGGTCATAGAATCATAGAGTTGGAAGAGACCTCAAGGGCCATCCAGTCCAAGCTCCCTGCCACGCAGGAACCCCCATCACAGGACTCCCGACAGATGGCCATCCAGCCTCTGCTTAAAAACCTCCAAGGAAGGAGACTCCACCACCCTCCTTTGTGGCAGCATATTCCTCTGCCGAACAGCTCTAACCATCATGAAGTTCTTCCGAATGTTAAAATGGAATCTCTTTTCCTGTAGTTTGAAATCATTGCCCCTAGTCCTAGTCTCTGAAGCCATGGAATACAAACCTGTTCCCTCTTTAATATGACATCCTTTCAAATATTTAAACATAGCTATCATATCCCCTACCCCCAGCCTTCTTTTTGAAAGGCTAAACATTCCCAGTTCCCTAAGCCATTCCTCGTAAGACATTTCTTCCAGACCTTCAACCATCCTGGTCGCCCTCCTCTGTACCCGTTCAAGATTGTCAACATCCTTTTTAAATTGAGGTCCACAGAACTGGACACAGTGGGGTCTGACCAGAGCAGAATAGAGTGGTCGATTTGAAAAGTTCTGCATCTTCATTGCTGAGTCCAAGGTGGAAGGATAAAGACCTCAGAGGTCTCAAGGGGAGAACTCAGCAGATGTTAGCAGCAGAAGGGGTCATGATTCCTTGAAGAATGTCCTTATCTCTTATTTTCTGAACGGACAAGTTCACTGCCTTAATGTTAAAAAAATCATCAATCCCTACCACTGTATTGTTTCTAACCAAAGGCCTTTTCAATATGCCATGCAAGAGAATTTAAATAGAGACCGTTATAATAATCCACTGCGATGCTTGATCCCCATCCAAGGACAGCACCCTTCAAACATCCAGGCTCATTAATCAAACTGATGGGAATCATGCAACATTGGGACAATGTTGCATAAGTCTGGTTAATGATACAAGAAGACAGCTTTTTGGCTGTTGATGTGCTACAGCACCTGTGATGAGTAACTGGTGGTCAGTGAGCCATCCTAATACTGCTTTCCGAGAGGTACATTTGGCATGTGAATGGATTATAGGCAACAGGAGTCTTTCCCTGGGGTCCACTTAAAGGTAACAGAACAATAAAGTATTATATTGTGTCTTCAGCCTGATTACATCCCCAAACGTACAGTAGGACGCCAGTAACCACTGGGGATTGGTTCCAAGCCTTCCCGTGGATAATAAAAACCTTGGATAAGAGAGAACACCGAAATTTCCCCAAAACTGCTGTTTTGTGAAAGTAACTTGCTTTACAGCTGCTGTTTTGCAACAGTAGCTTGCTTTACAGCTGCTGTTTGTGACGGTAGCCTGCTTTACGACTGTTGTTTTATGACAGTAACTTGCTTTATAGCTGCTCTTTGTGACAGTAGCTTGCTTTGTGGCTGCTGAATTATTTATTTTTTCCTATGCCAACAGTGGATAACTGAATCAATGGATAATGAATCAGTGGATACGGGGGTCCTACTGTATTTGTGTTCTATAGCTGGCATACCTTGCCATTGCCCTTCAAGGTATACCAAAGGCATCTTGTTGGAATCTTACATTCTGAAAAAGCTGTACGGAGCTGCGGGCAAGGCAGTGCCTCTGAACAGGAGGGCCTTGCAAGATTAACTTGAAGTTGGGTTGCATCAAAAGCAAAGATCCAATTGCTAAGAACATAAGAACTGGGACAGAGAGACCTTTCTGTAGGACCACACCGCTGCACCCATCCTTCAGTCTGTATCCTCCAGCTAGCAACACACAATCAGATAATGGATCTCCAAAAATGGTAAAGACCTTTTAATTGCATCTGGTTCCATTATTAACAACGTTAAGACGGCAGACGGGTTCCGATGGACATTTGGAAATTCCACCGGGGCCTAAACTAACACACTGGTTTACAATCCGAAGGCAAGAGTGGGTGATGCCTTTACTAAACTGCTGATAAATCACAAAGGTAAGCTAGGTTTTCACCTCACGTGGGCCTGCATCAGGGTGGGCACCGCAGGCATCGGTTCAGTACCGAAGAAAGGTAAATGTTCCACAAATCATGGTTGGCTGTGTATGCTGGGTTATCTTGTTCAAGTTTCAAAATGGAGGGATGCCAGCCTAGGGAAGATTTGTAAATATCAGGTTTGTGTATTGAGAGCTCTCTCTCCCAATCTTGTTAGACAAAGCATTGCTAGTTCAGCATCCCCCCCCATGAGGCTTCCGTGGAAACAAAGGAGAAGAACCTTCTTATCCACATGATCCATATCCACCGATTCCTTATCCACTGTCTGTAGATATTTAAAATATTAAAAGGAATATAATCCAGTCCATCCCCTTAGGTTGTCACAGAAGGCCCTGCTACGAGTGCCACCGCCCAGGGAGGTACGTGGGGTGGGGGCAAGAAGCAGGGCCTTCTCAGTAGTGGCACTGGTATTACAGAATTCCCTCCCCTTTGAGTTCAGAACTGCCTCCTCCCTTGAAACATTTAAGCGGGGACTTAAGACATTTTTATTTAGGCAAGCTTTCTGAGCCTCCAGCCTTTTATAAATCCTTTATTTTTAACATTTTAATTCTTAGTTTTTAGTGGCTGGGGGCCTTTTAAACTCCGCTGCTTTCTGCTGTTTTTAGTATTGTTTTTATAGTATATTTATTGTTGTTTAAGCATTGACTTTGATATTTTAATATTGCCTATGTTGATTTTCTTTTGTTGTTATTGTAAGCCCGTCTTGATCCTTTTGGGGAGAAAGGCAGCATTAAAAATAAAGATTATTATTATTATTATTATTATTATTATATTATTATTATTATTATTCCTAGAAATAGATATTTCTGAAGATGAGGTTACCAGAACTGGCCACTAGAGGGACCCAGATACCATGTTGTGTACATCGTTCACTAGAGATATATATTTCCAGTTATTACAAGGACTGCCCATGAGAGGGAGACAGAAACCATGCTGGGTACAGCGTACTGTGTCGTATCATAGAAGAGTGAAGTTCTTGAGAGTAGCCTTGTTGCTAGATGGTGCGGTATATAAGTCCAAATAATAATAATAATAATAATAATAATAATAATAATAATAATAATAATAATAATAATAATAATAATAATAATAATAATAATAATAATAAATAAGTTGGAAGGGGCCTCTTAAGTCTCTCCTGCTCCATGCAGGAATGCAAATCAAAGGATATCTGCCAGGTGGTTGTCCAACTTTATCTTGAGTGCCTACAGTGGTGGAGTGTTCGCCGCCTCCTGATATCACTGGTTCTATTTGTGCTACTCTAACAGTTAGGACATTTTTCTTGATATTCAGCCAAAATCTAGGATTTCTTAACTTGAGCCTATTGTTGTAGGTCCTGCATTCCGTGAAGATTGAGGACAGATCCTGACCTCCTCTGTATGACATATTTTCACATATTTGAAAAGTGCTAACAAATCTTCACCCCTTGGACTTCTTTTCTTTAGTCTAAACGTGTCCAATTTTTTCCCCCAGTTTTTCCTCATAGGGTTTGTTTTCCAGCCCCCTAATCATCCTTGTCGCCCTCCTCCAAAGTTCCTGTTTGTCAACAAATTTAATAGCATTCATAATTAAAATTGTGGTTGCTATAATCTGTGATTTTCAGCATCCATGGTGTCTTGAAACGGATCCCCTGCAGATACAGGTGTCCTACTGTACATGGTTCATCTTTGGCTGGGAGTAGAGAAAAACATGTATAAAATTCAGTTTGCACAGTAGGAGAGCTGCTGCAGAAAAATTAAGACTGGGCATTTTTAATGCCACTATACAGTAGGAACCCTGTATCCACTGATTCATTAACCACTGATTCAGTTATCCACATTTGGCAGATTCTCATTCACCATGCAGGGTTAACATATTCCCTTCCTGTGTATTTTTAATTTATTTATTGTGCTGTAATGTTGTCTGGTGACACTTGCTTTCTTCAGTAAATATGTCAATAAATGGAGTGATACCTTCATATCTCTTGACATCTGTGATATGCATATGTTGGTATGGCCCTGCTGAATTCCTGAGTTCCAGTCCTAATCCAAAATAGCCCATTCATGCAGTTAACCACATATGACTGACACCAAGATGGCTGAAGTCCAGTTTGGGTTAAATTATGGATCAGCACAAGTAGGTGGGGAGGAGAGGGACGAGATGCCAGCGGTTCCTGCCTTCTGCTATTTTCTAAAAAGGTTAAGCGTTTTGGTCTTTAAAGGGATCTTTACATGAGTGATGACATGGGCTCACTGTTTGGTCCAACAAAGGTATTGTCTGGTTCCCTCCTAAAGCCATGGATCTGATTATGTCATTGCTGGAGTAAA
The DNA here is from genome assembly GCA_029282475.1 of Phrynocephalus forsythii. Classification (NCBI taxonomy): domain Eukaryota; kingdom Metazoa; phylum Chordata; class Lepidosauria; order Squamata; family Agamidae; genus Phrynocephalus; species Phrynocephalus forsythii. Next base: position 12,771,601 of record JAPFRF010000024.1, read on the forward strand.
CCAGCCCTCCCATCACAGTTCTATTTGCACCTTTCTATGGGCCTTTTCACACAACCCCCAAGATCCGCTGGCCACTTAAATTTGGACCAGAGATCTTGGGGGTTTGTTGCTCTTCCTGTGTCCCCACCCCTCCGCACTTCCTTGATCCTGTCTGCGTGAAGGGAGGGAGAAAAAAAGGGACAAAAGAATGCAGGCTCACCTCCGTTTGCCGGTCCAAGCCTCCCCAAGCCCCGTCGTCATCCTGATTCCTTCTCTTAAAGGGGCGGGAGGCAAAAAAACAAACAAACAGAAGCGAGGAGAGCCTGGCACTCACTCTTTTACATCCGGATCTGGGATTTTTCACCCTCCAAGAGCAGGTATCTGAAAAGTGCGCTGGGACGCGCTTAGGTGGGCGTGGCCGCACTTAATTTTCTGTAAACTCCGGAGCTGGTGGGGAAACAATTTTAAGCTCCGGAGCTGGGAGCCATTTGCCCCGGAGTTTAGGGGTCATGTACAAATACCCTAGGTCTCATCAAAAGCTTCTGTTGTTTTGGTGCAGATAAGATGGCTCTCTTTCGGCTCATTTGCACCAAGTGCCATCAATGGAAAAAAACCTAAAAAGTAGATTTCCCTTTTCAATTTGATAGTATCAAAGTGGCTTACAAAAAGAGAAACCTCAACATAATGGCAAACAAAACACATTTTCTGCTCTGTGGAGGGCATTGACTCTGTGTTTTCAATGTTAGAGGAAATAGAGATTGCAGAGAAACTCAATGAATTCTTTGCTTCAGTATTCACTGAAGAAGACAAGAGACCACATTCCCAAAACAGAACCTATCTTCTTAGGGAGGGAAACTGGAGAATTAAGCCAGATAGAAATAACCAGGGAGGAGGTCCTTGCATGTCTTCTTAAACGAAATGCTAACAAATCACCAGGACCAGACGGCATCCCATCCACGAGTTCTCAAGGAACGTAAAGATGAAATTGCTGATGACTTAGCCAAAATACAGTGGACCCTTGTATAACAAACAGCTCGTATAACATAAAATTTGTACAACAAGGGGAAATTTGCTTAACATAATCGCCTATGGGGAAAATCCGTACAACATAAAAATGGATCCGTCTGTTTTCAATGCATTCCTATGGGAATTTGTATAAAGGAAAATTTGCTTAACATAATTTCATTTGGAACGAATTAATTCCTTCATACAAGGTACCACTGTATATAATCTTTCCCTCAAATCAGGCGTTGTGCCTGACAACTGTAAGATAGCAAATGTAACACCAATCTTCAAAAAAAGGATCCAGAGGTGATCCAAGAAATTACTGACCAGTCAGTCTGACATGTATCCCAGGTAAAGTAGAACATAAGGACATAAGAACATAAGAAGAAACAATGCTATATGTGAGACAACTGAAGGCAGTGGTCAGCCTCCAGAGGCAGCAAGGCAATTAGAGAGACATGTAACACCTGTCTCGGGGGAGGAGAGGGCTCTGGCAGGCCTAGAAATAGCTTGAGCGGTTCTTGGACAGAGCGGAACGGACTATCCAGGTCCAAGAAGAGACAGGGCACACTTCTGAGGATGAAGTCACTTCCCCAACTCAGGAGGTAGATGGGTGGAGGAATGTGACTCAAAGGAGTAGAAGGCCAAGGGATCGCTCAGAGAGTCTCATCTTGCACAATCAATTTGAGGCTCTTTCCCTCAGCACACCTCATGAGGCACACACAGAGGAAGATTTGGTTTCACCGGAGGATCTCTCCCTCATCACTATTTTTTTTATTTATTTATTTTTTTAATATATATATTTATTTTGTGATACAGACAAATTGGGGAAAGGGTATAGGGAAACATAAACAAGGGGGGTACAAAATACAGAGAGGTGTGAGTTGGTAGTCACCTATATCTAATTGCCACTAGTTTCAATATTTCTACACATCTAAACTGACTCATGTTTATCATAACGTATGTACAATAATGCTTTTCTTAATTCTCTAGCTTTTGTTATTATTTTCTCTCTTCTTCATCCATACATAATATTTTTCCCAGACTTTATGGTGATTATTCTTCCTGGAATCATCTAAGCATTCTGATAATTTATCCATCTCTATTGTTTCTAAAATTTTAGACATTATTTCCTGTTCAGATGGTATTCCAGGATCCTTCCAGTATCTGGCAAAGACTAATCTTGCTGCAGTTATCATATGAATAGCCACATATGTTTTTCCTTGTTCTAGTGAATCAGGCAACATATTCAATAAGAAAATCTCTGGTTCAAATTCTAGGACACCTTCTACCATTTGTTTAACTAACATCCAAAATAATCTCGTTTTTTTACATAACCACCACATATGATAAAATGAGCCCTCCTTCTGTTTACATTTCCAACATAAATTTGAGATTTGAACATTCATTTTTGCCAACTTGACCGGGGTCATATACCACCTATAAAATAATTTATATATATTTTCCTTGAAGGTAACCGACTTGGTTAACTTCAGGTTTCTTTTCCATATTTTTTCCCATTTTTCAAACTCAATATTGTGGCCTATATTTTGTGCCCATTTAACCATACATTCCTTCACTGTCTCTTCCTGAGTATCGAAGTCGAGTAAAAAATTATATAAGCATTTAATATGTTTTTCTTTTGTTTCTATAAGAATTCTGTCGAAGGGTGTATTTTCTAAATAAAAACCTTGTTGATTATCTTTAGCATATCTAGATATTAACTGAGATCTCGTCCACCAGTTCATCTCCACTCCCTGCATCTCCAATTCTTGTTGTGATTTTAAAGTTCCATCCGGTTTCAAAAGATGTCGATACCTCAAAATATTCTTGTCATCTCTGAAAGGTGGAAGAGTGAATGCTTCTATTGGTGTCACCCACCAGGGAATTTTCATATACATCTGTTTCTTTATTTTACTCCATGACCATAACAAAGCTTTCCTTATTATGTGGTTATTGAATTGCTTAAAGTCCTCTACTCTGTTATACCATAAGAAACCATGCCATCCCCATTTCAGATCATGTCCTTCTAATTTTAGCAACCTTGTATTTTCCAGTGTAATCCACTCTTTAATCCATGTCAGGGACGCTGCTCTGTAGTATAATAATAGATTTGGGAGCCCCATTCCTCCTCTTGATTTATGGTCTTGCAAAGATTTCCGCTTTATCCTCGGTCTCTTGCCCTGCCATATAAACTTGGAGATGCATTTCTCTAAATCCTGGAATATTGATTGTTTTAGTACTATTGGAATTGTTTGAAACAGGAATAATAATTTAGGGAGAATGTTCATTTTAATTGTTGCTATTCTTCCTAGCAATGATAACTGAAGATGTTTCCACTTTTCCAGATCCTTTTTAATCTCTTCCTTTACTCTTAAATAATTGTCTTTCATCAAATTACTAGTCTTTTTTGATATAATTATGCCTAAGTATTTTACTTTTTTCGCTTCTTGGAACTTTGTAATCTCTAATAGCTGTCCAATCTCCTGTTCTCTCATATTTTTAGTTAGTATCATAGTTTTTTTCTGATTAACTTTTAAACTAGCTGGTAGCTGGTCTCCCTCATCACTATTGATGAGATACAAGATCAGGTACACGTTGATGAGCAGGCTGCAGGAGAGAAGCTTCTTGTACTAGGGGATTCTATCATTAGAAATACAGAGGGATGGATTTGTGACGAGCATGATAACCGTATGGTCACTTGCCTTCCAGGTGCAAAGGTTGCAGACATCACGAGAAATCTAGATAGCTTGTTAGAGAACCGGGAAGGAGCCAGTGGTCATGGTACACGTTGGTACCAATGATGTCGGGAAGGCCAAGCGGTCAGTCTTGGAAGCCAAATTCAGGTTATTAGGTAGAAGATTGAAGTCCCGGGCTTCCAAGTTAGCATTTTCAGAAGTGCTACCTGTGCCTCGTGCAGGACCTGCAAGGCAGGCAGAACTCAGAAGCCTCAATGCGTGGATGAGGCAATGGTGTCGAGAGGAAGGCTTTAGATTTGTCAGGAACTGGAGAACATTTTGGGACAAGCCAAACCTGTTCAGGAGGGATGGGTTGCACTTGAATCATGATGGGACCAGATTGCTGGCACTCAACCTCAAAAAGGCAGCAGAGCAGCTTTTAAACTGATAACTGGGGGAAAGCCGACAGCAGCTGAGTGGCATCCGGTTCGGAACACCTCATCCTCGGGGAATGAGGTTGGAGAGGGTAGAGAATCACATAGAGAAGACATAGCAGGTATTAGCACTGGGAGAATAACGGAATGTGACAGTTTGTCTACTGAAAATAAAAGCTGTCGGGGGAAAAGAACAAGGCAGCAGCTGTTGCTGCAGGACCCACTGTACAGGTGCTTCTACGCCAATGCTCGAAGCCTCCGAGCAAGCATGGGAGAACTTGAACATTTGGCAGCTAGGGATAACATAGATATAATAGCCATAACAGAAACCTGGTGGAATGAGGAGAACCAGTGGGATACAGCAATCCCAGGCTATAAACTCTATAGAAGGGATAGAGAGGGGCGGGTTGGAGGAGGAGTGGCCATCTATGTCAAAGAAGGGGTAAAACCCAGCAGAATGGAGATGGACAGAGGGTCTGACTCCACCATAGAATCACTTTGGGTTAAACTACCAGATCCAAGGAGTGATGTGATAGTTGGAGTATTCTATCATCCACCAGATCAAAAAGTTGAGGGGGACCTTGAAATGAGGAGAGAAATCATGGAGGTGGCTAAGAGGGATAGGATAGTAATCATGGGGGACTTCAATTATCCCCACATTGACTGGGTCAATGTGAGCTCTGGGCAAGAAAGAGAAACTGGGTTTCTCGACTTGCTGAATGACTGTGCCTTAGAGCAACTTGTCATGGAGCCCACCCGAGAACAGGCAACTCTGGATCTAATACTGTGCGATACTCAGAACCTGGTCAGGGATGTGAATGTCACTGAGCCTCTGGGGAACAGTGACCATGCTGCAATTTCCTTTGCCATGCATGTCGGAGGAAGAGTGTCAACAAAATCAGACATAAAAACCCTTGATTTTCGAAGGGCAAACTTCCCTCAGATGAGGAAACTAGTTAGAGAGAAATTGAAGGGGAAGGTTGAAAGAATCCAATCTCTTCAGAGTGCATGGAGCCTCTTTAAAACAACAATAATAGAGGCCCAGCACAAGTGCATACCACAAAGAAAGAAGAGCTCATTTAAGTCCAAGAGGACACCGGCATGGTTAACGAATGGAGTTAGAGAGGCTCTAAAGCACAAGGAGAGGTCTTTCTGTAAATGGAAATCCTCCCCAAATGAGGAAAATAAAAAGGAACACAAACTCTGGCAAAAGAAATGTAAGAAGATTATAAGGGAGGCAAAGAAAGATTTTGAGGAACGCATGGCTAGCAATATAAAGGGTAATAATAAAAGCTTCTTTAAATATGTTAGAAGTAGAAAACCTGCCAGAGAACCAGTTGGCCCTCTGGATGGTGAGGGAGGAAAAGGGGAGGTTAAGGAGGACTTGGACATTGCAGAGAAATTGAATGAGTTCTTTGCGTCTGTCTTCACGACAGAAGACCTTGAGCCGATTCCGCTGCCTGAGCCGCCCCTCTTGACTAAAGAATTAAATCAAATACAGGTTAAAAGAGAGGAGGTTTTAGGACTAATTGATAAATTGAGGATTAACAAGTCACCGGGCCCAGATGGCATCCACCCAAGGGTTATTAGGGAACTGAGAAACGAAATTGCAGATCTCTTAACGGTTATATGCAACTTGTCTCTTAAAATGGCCACAGTGCCGGAGGACTGGAGGATAGCAGATGTCACACCAATTTTAAAAAAGGAAGGAGGGGGGACCCGGGAAACTACAGGCCAGTTAGCCTTACATCTGTCCCAGGGAAGATGGTGGAAAGCCTCATCCAAGAGAAAATCTTAAAACACATAAAAGAACAAATCTTGCTGAGAGAAAATCAGCATGGCTTCTGTAAGGGTAAATCTTGTCTGACAAACCTTTTAGAATTATTTGAAAAGGTCAACAGGCACATGGATTTGGGTGAACCGGTGGATATAGTATATCTGGATTTTCAAAAGGCTTTTGACACAGTCCCTCACCAAAGGCTGCTGAGAAAATTGCACAGTCAGGGGATAAGAGGGCAGGTCCTCTTATGGATTGAGAACTGGTTGAGTTCCCGAAACAAAGAGTAGGTGTCAATGGGAAATTTTCACAATGGAGAGAGGTGTGCCCCAGGGCTCGGTCCTGGGACCGGTGCTTTTCAATCTGTTCATAAATGACCTGGAGACAGGGATAAACAGTGAGGTGGCCAAGTTTGCCGATGACACAAAACTTTTCCGTGTGGTAAAAACCAGAGAAGATTGTGAAGAGCTCCAGAAGGATCTCTATGGCTGAGAAATGGCAAATGCGTTTTAATGTAACTAAATGTAAAGTAATGCATATTGGGGCAAAAAATCCAAACTTCATCTATCAACTCATGCGCTCTGAGTTATCCCTGACGGATCAGGAAAGAGATTTTGGTGTGTTGGTGGACAGCTCCATGAAGGTGTCTCCCCAATGTGTGGCAGCGGTGAAGAAGGCCAATTCCATGCTAGGGATGATCAAAAAGGGGATTGAAAATAAAACAGCGAACATTATAAGGCCTTTATACAAAACAATAGTAAGGCCCCACCTGGAGTATTGTGTACAATTCTGGTCACCGCATCTCAAGAAAGACATAGTGGAACTGGAAAAGGTGCAGAAGAGAGCGACTAAAATGATTACTGGCCTGGGGCACCTCCCTTATGAAAAAAGGCTAAAACATTTGGGCCTCTTTAGTCTGGAAAAACGGCGCTTGAGGGGGGATATGAGTAAAGTGGATAGAGGGAAGCTCTTCTCTCTCTCCCAAAATGCCAGAACTAGGGGACATACACTCAAATTGAGGGCTGGGAGAGTAAGAACTGACAAAAGAAAATATTTTTTCACCCAGCGCGTTGTAAGTCTATGGAACTTCCTGCCACAGGAGGTGGTGATGGCATCTGGCCTGGATGCCTTCAAAAGGGGATTGGACAGATTCCTGGAGGAAAAGTCCATCACAGGTTACAAACCATGATGGAGATGTGTAATCTCCAGGCTTTAAGCCAGGGTACTTCAAGGGCCAGATGCAGGGGAGTGGTATCAGGAGACAGAGATCTAGTCTTGTACACTGCCAGACGCATTTGGTGTGGACACTGTGCGATACAGGAAGCTGGACTAGATGGGCCTTTGGCCTGATCCAGCATGGCTCTTCTTATGTTCTTATGTTCTAATGTTCTAAATAAAAGTGGTGACAGACATCTTCTTTAGAGGTCCACTGGAGTTTGAACAGATGCAAACACGGTGGCACAGATCCGTGATGCTCCGCCTCACTCTGGGAGGTGAGGAAGGCTTGCTCTTCAAGGAGAGATGGCCCTGGTACCTTGTATAAAGGAATTAAGTCATTCCAAATGAAATTATGTTAAGCAACTTTTCCTTTTTCTTTTTCCCATACAGCATTGAAAAGTCCCATTTTTGGTTCCCCCATTTTCCCAGGCGATTAGCCCCCAAAGCCCCTATCTCACCCTAGAAATCAGAAAATGTCCAAGCTGTTTTGTTAAACAAGGGTCCACAGTCTGAATAAGGCTGGCAGGCAAGGTCTTCCTTTGTCTTTGTTCTCTAAACACTGGGCTGCCCAGGAGAGAACAAAGACAAAGGAAGCTGAGGCCTGCCTTATTCAGACTGTGTTGTTTCACAGAAGGACAGGACATGATTTTGACCAAACTCTGGGAGGCAGTGGAAGACAGGAGGGCCTGACATGTTCTGGTCCATGGGGTCACGAAAAGTTGGAAACCACTGAACAACAACAACACACCTCTTTACTGTGAGGGGGGATGGGGAGAGAAAGAGAGTGTTCTCATATAATTTGCTCCTACTCCTGGAATTGGCATCAAACCATAAAAGAGAGGAGAACAGGTTGGATTGAGCCCTGATGAAATGGTTTGACACTCTATGTCCCAGATTCTTTGGCGCACAATTTTAAAGATTTGGGATTCTTCACAGTTGGTTAAGGAGTCTAGATTGATTCCAATACGGTGAATTTTGGACTGGATAAATTGATACCATTTTGAAACATAAGAGTCCCTTAATAGATCGTATAAAAGGGAGTTGGGGTCAGGGTGACACCTTTGCCTTGCATGGTTAAAGCAGGGCTTCTGGGTCTGAAGTCATCATTTAAGCCTGGAGGATCTCCATCATGCTTTACCAAAGCCTAGAAATGGACATTCCTTCAGGAATCTGTAGCCAAGCCTGAGCATCCAGGCCAGATGCCTCACCATCCTGTGGCAGTGATTCCATCAAAGCCCAGAGCGCGCTGGGTGAAAAATATTTTCTTTTGTCAGGGATGAATCTCCCATCCAGGTGAAGCCAGCAGACAGCGAAGGCCGGGAGACAGGAAGCTCTTTGTGGGTATGAGGAAGCAGCAGAGTGAAGATGATGCGGAGGCTCTTGCAAAGAACCTTCGGCCCCTGAAGAATGCACCATCCTCAGAGGGCCTGAGGAGAGAGGCCAGCAAAGAAATGTGCCTGATGTCGGAAAGATTGAAAGCAAAAGGAGGGGGAAGCAGCAATCAGCAGTCTTCATGGCAGCCAGACCACTCCGGGAGGTCCTCCAGCCTGGAGGGCATGGAAGTTCTGTCCATGGGGACACAGACAAGGAAAGGACCCAACAACGGATGCATCAGATGGCAGGACAGCTGGGGATGTTTAATCCAATGATGATCCAGTTTGGTGCCTACTCCTGGAATTGGCATCAAACCATAAAATAGAGGAGGCAGCCCTGATGGCTGCAGCCCAATGAAAATGAATTTGACACAAAACTTAATAGTGACTGTCCAAGCAGAGGTTGATGGCAAATGGAGTCCCAGTTCACAGTTGGTTAAGGAGTATAGATTGCTTCATATTGGGAACACCTAAAGATGCATTTTGAAAGAAAAGAGGCAGCAGTAGATCGATAAAAGGGAGTTGGAGTCAAGATGAAAATGAAAGGCAGCACAAAAATAAAGTGACTATTCCAATTATTATTAATCCAAATCGGGATCCCAAATAGGAGCTGGTTTAAATTTTTTGCCTGAAAGATCTGGAGGGCAGCAGGTACCTATTGGTTCCCAGTGTAGAAGTAGAACCGAGAGACAGCAGATAGATTGGGCATAAATTGTCCCATTTCTCCAGATGCAGGTGTGTGTGTGTGTGTGTGTGTGTGTGTGTGTGTGTGTGTGTGTGTGTGTGTGTGTGTGTGTGTGTGTGTGTGTGTGTGTGTGTACACATTTGTATTTGGAAGACTCTGTGTTCCTTGTCCTAGGCTGGCAACTTGAGGGTGGGATGAATAACAATTATATACTCTCCCTCCATCGAGTTGATTCCGACCTGATACCACTCATTCCAGAGTTTTCTAAATCTTGGTTTGCCTTCAACCCAATTTCTAATTTTGTTTTAATGTTCGTATAAAACAAAACCAGAAAAGTTTTCCTTGCTGTAAAATCATAGAATCATAAGAGTTGGAAGAGACCTCAAGGGCCATCCAGTCCAACCCCCTGCCATGCAGGAACTCCCATCACTCCCTCTTTTCCTGTAGTTTGAAACCACTGCCCCGAATCCTAGTTTCTGAAGCCATGGAAAGGCTTTGGTTGGTCCTTGTGGCCCATTTGGAGGTGGAAAAGAGAAACTTGTTTTAGGCACTGGGAGGTTTTCTTCCCCCGTCCCCCAAACAGGCAGTGACTTCAAAGATCACATTTGAACTGTAGAGCTGGACAAAAACCTATGGATCATGACACCCAGCCCTTCTCCAGGAGACATGCTGGGGAATCGAACTGTCGACCGCGGGCTCTGCAGCCAGACATCTAAGCCACTGAACCATCCAACAGCTTTGCCAAAATGGATGTAGGGTATGGCCCCTGAGCCTTGCAAAATTTCCATGGCCATTGTTTTGTTTTTGTAGGGATCTCCTAACCTCCAACGTATGGGGAGCCTTTGAATGAGCCGTTCTTTTCTGGGAAGGGATGAGAGCAGATTTCCCGTCTCTTTGTTATTGAGTTATTATTATTTTTTATTATTTTTTAAAAAAATATTGTTAACATAACATAAGAACATAAGAAGAGCCATGCTGGATCAGGCCAAAGGTCCATCTAATCCAGCTTCCTGTATGTCACAGTGGCCCCACCAAATGCCTCTGGGAGCACACAAGACTAGATCTCTGTCTTCTGATACCACTTTCCTGCATCTGGCCCTTGAAGTACCCCGCTTTTAAGCCTGGAGATGACACATCTCCCTCATGGTTTGTAAACTGTGATGGACTTTTCCTCCAAGAATCTGTCCAATCCCCTTTTGAAGGCACCCAGGCTAGATGCCATCACCATATCCAGTAGCAGGGAGTTCCACGGACTAACAACACGCTGGGGGAAAAAATATTTTCTTTTGTTTGTTCTTACTCTCCCAGCCCTCAATTTGAGTGGATGTCTCCTGTGTGTGTGTTCTGTCAATACAGTCGTGACTGACTCTTCGTGACCCCCCAGTTCTGGTATTTTGTGAGAGGGAGAAGAGCTTCCCTCTATCCACTTTACTCGTGCCCTGCATAATTTTGTACGTCTCAATCTTATCCCCCCCCCAGGCACCTTTTTTCCAGACTAAAGAGCCCCAAATGTTTTAGCTTTTCCTCATAAAGGAGGTGCCCCAGCCCAGTAATCATTTTAGTCACTCTCTTCTGCACCTTTTCCAGTTCCACTATGTCTTTCTTGAGATGCGGGGACCATCTTTCTCCTTAAAAGGACCAAAGTGGCTTACATCCCCCCACCACGTTCTTCCTCTTTATTACAGGAGGTGATGGGCGGCAGAGTGAGAGTGAGGGCCAATCTCCAGCAGTATTGGGGGAGAGAGCTGAACACTCAGGGGGTGCAAGAAAAGTCCAAGCCTCTGAGTGGCTCAGAAGCTCTGGGAGGCCATCATGCCCAGAAGCAGCAGAATATACGGGTACGGGTAGGGGTAGGGATACTCGCCAGGTTATGATTCAAAATGGAGAAGAGAAGGAAGAGAGACAATACGGATGCCCAGTCGGTGTCAGCACCTTCAGTGGTGAGTTAAGCCTTAAGGGCCATGAGCAAACTCACGCAGAGGCGAAGCCCTACACATGCTTGGAGTGTGGAAAGAGCTTCAGCTGGAGCACCAGCCTGGTTAGACACCAGATAATCCACCAAGGGGAGAAGCCGTGCAAATGCACCGTCTGTTGGAAAGGATTTGAAAGGAGTGCACACCTGATCAGGCACCAGAGGATCCACACGGGGGAGAAACCCTACCTCTGTCTGGTGTGCGGAAGAAGCTTCAGCTCCAGCACGAGCCTGGCTTACCATCATAAATCCCACACCGGGGAGAAACCGTACCGATGCTCCGAGTGTACAATGAGCTTTTGCATCAAGTCCAGCCTTGTAAGGCATCGGTGGACGCACACAGGGGAGAAGCCCCACCCGTGCTTCGCGTGCGGCTTGAGCTTCACTGCGAAGTCGGACCTGACCCTGCATCAGAGGACCCACACCGGAGAGAAACCGTTCAAGTGTATGGAAGTTGGAAAGAAATTTGGCCGGAGAATAAACCTGACTACCCATCAAAGGACACACACGGGGGAGAAGCCTTACCAGTGTGCAGACTACGGCAGAAGCTTCTGGAACATGGCGCACCTCCAGAAGCACTGGAGGATTTACATGCCAGAGAAACCCTACCAGTGCTTGCCTGTGGGAAGCTGTTCAGCCGGTGTGAGGAACTCACTTCCCACCAAAGAACCCATGGAGGGGAAAACACATGAGGGGTGCCTAGATGATGGAAATGTGACCTTCTCTTCCTATCAAAGGATGTGCTCAAGTTATGGGCTGTATACAGTAGTATTGCAGTAGCTGCAGGGGATTGGTTTTAACCACCACCCCCTCCAAGGATTGTGATGGAACCCCTGGAAAGAGATTCATGAATATTCTAATGGTAGACCAATCCCAGAATGTGGGCGGGGTTAGGCCCTATAAAAAGAGTGACAGTTGAACTGTCAGGGAGTTAGTCAGAGGGGGAACTGAGAACTGAAGAGAAAGTTCAGGAGCTCAGTCCGTGTTAGTTGGCGACAGGGAACAGTAACTGATAAGAGTTAGGGACTGGACAGGGTCTGGCTAGGATATATTTAGGGACTTGTTTAATTTACATCTTAAGAACAATTCAAACTGCAATTTATTAAAACACGGTATTATTTATGTATGTTGTGAAACTAATGGGTCTCTCTAGTGGTCAGTTCTGGTAAATACTCCCTGGAATTACATATACAGACATACCTCAGTTTATGAACGCTTCCATTAAGGTAATTTTCAGTTTGCGAAAGGAAATCCATTGAAAATTATGACTTGGTTTACAAATTTTCCCCCATACTGCCTCGGTTTACGATTGTTTTGAAGTAAGTTTCCCCAGGATGCATTGCGCCCCTGTGTGTTTCCAATTTATGAATTTTTCGCAATTCAAAACATCCCAGGAAATGAATTAAATTCATAAACCAATGTATGCCTGTACTGTAAATAGGTATTTCTCTTTTTTTAATTTAATATTTGCACCTAGTAAATCAGATCCTGCTGCCTAGATGCCCTAAGCACATCCGATCTCGCTTGATTTCGGAAGCTAAGCAGGGTCGGCCCTGGTTAGTACTTGGATGGGTGACCACCAGGGAATACCAAGGGCTGTAGGCACCTGGAGTAGGAACTGGCAAGCCACTCCAGTACTCCTGCCAAGAAAACTCCATGGACCTGGAGTCACATAAAGTCCGGTCACGACTGTAATGACACAACACACAAATCAGATCCTGCAGATAAGATGTCCTACTGTAAATGATTCCCCCCCCCAAAAAAAACCTGTCCTAATCTGTTGAGACAGAAATCCATCAGAGTCTGTCTTTGTTTGTATCAAGAGTGCTGCACAATGTGTATGAAATATGGATAAAATTCAAGTAAGATGTCCAAAAAAGGTAAAGGTTCTCCCCACACATGCGTGCTAGTTTTGTCCCACTTTAGGGGTGGTGCTCATCTCTGTATTCAAGCCGAAGAGGCGGCGTTGTGCAAGTCCATGGCCACGTGGCCGGCATGGTTGCAAGGAAACGCAGTTTTATCTTTCCGCTTTTTACAGCGGTACCTATTTATCTACTTGCATTTACATGCTTTCGAACTGCCAGGTTGGCAGGAGCTGGGGTTAATAGCGGGATATCACTCCGTTGCATGGCACCCAGGATTCGAACGGCCAAGCTGTCGACTTTGCAGCCGACAGTTTTCAGAGCCTTAGTCCACTGGACTATGGAATATGGATACATTTCAAAGAAGTTAAAATGTTCAAATAACCAGACGTGGGCTTACCTCTTGCCCACTATTTGTACACATACATAGTGGGCAAGAAACTGCATGCACATAAATGCAGCACATGTGTTGGGGACAATTTATTTCCTCTAGGTAGCTACAGAAACCATAACTGAGAGGACATCATCTTAAGAGCTGGTTCCCCCTTTCCTTTGCACAGAGCAAAAAGGCATCTCTCAAGAATGGTGCCTACTGTGACGTGGGTACAAATGGCACAAAAGCATATATTTTCCTTCAGAAACATCTTTCCCCCACTCTTAAATCATGTGCAGAGCTGTTAAATCAAGAGCTCTACCCCTTGGTGCTAAAAGATTTTGTGGTTAGTGGTACCAATGATGTGACTGCCACACTCCAGATAAAAGTTAAAACAATAAAGGTTTATGGAATAGCAACCAGAGTTAAAACAGAGCACAGATGTACACACAGAGAGAGATTTAGAGCTCTGTAAAGAATCAGGCATTTAGGGTCTCAGATCTTGGGTAACACTAACAGCGGTCACAGAAATTCTGGACAACCAAATGGTCCAGAGCAGTTTCTTAAATACCGTTCAGCCTACCACACTAGAGTCCAGAATCTTCCACACCAGTTCCCCTTTTGTGGGAACAGGATCAAACAGATAACTCCTAGCCATGAAGTCCCCTCCTTCCGTAGCTCAGATGACCTCAACTTTATACATTTAAATCTCTGCAAAGTGACCAGACAAAACCCTCCCCATGAAATCAGAATCTCTGCACTACTTCCAGTTTGATAATATGTTCAGAGACCTAGTTACTAACAAGACCATCTGTAAACTTTCTCTTTCAGGTTCTTCTACAGGAAGCTGCAGTTAGGCCTCTGTGTTAAAGGCGCCACAGATATTATGGAAATTACCTAAGGGTGTTTATACACGACCCCTAAGCATCGCTGCAAATGGCTGCAAGCTCCAGAGATTTAAAATGTTTCCCCACCAGCTCCGGAGTTTGCAGACAATTAAGTGCGACCCTGCCCACTTTAGCGCGACCCAGCACACTTTTCTTGTACCTTCTCTCTGGAGGTGAAAAATATTTGATGCGGATGTGCCGGGCTCTTCTGCTTCTTTTTATTTTTGTTTTTTGCCTCCTGCCCCTTTAAGAGGAACCAGGAAGTAACCGGGGCTCCCCCGGCAGCGTCCACCAACACCGGGAGGTAAGGTTTTATTCTTTTGTCCCTTTTTTCCTCCTCCCCTCACGCAGCCAGCAGCCAGGAAGTAGGGAGGGGTGGAGACACAGAAGAGCGACAAACCCCTAAGATCTCTGGTCCGAATTTAAGGGGCCAGCGGATCTTAGGGGTCGTGTAAAAAGGCCCTAAGTCTCTTGTCTTGCCAGCTCTGTGAGCTCCCAGTAAATGCAGCTTTTTTCCAAACACCCACCTGTTATACATGTCCCATCTCACTGATTATTGATTACAGAATATCAATACAAATCCAATCTTATCAGTGCTCTGATGAAAGAAAGCACCACCCACTGCAAAAGGACAGGCTTGCTCCCAGGAAAATGGGAACACTGGAGGGTGGGTGGATGATGGACAAATATGTTGCATTCCTCCTGGAGTGGGACTCATTCCAATTATAGGCTTGTCAGTTTAAATGAAATTGATGGCAGAAGATGTGTTTAACAAATGGCGGACCAGGGATTCAAATTTTCGTGATGCAGGACTTATACAGCAGCACTGCATCCAAAACTCTGCTCACAACCCGGGTTCAATTCCAGGTCGCCAGCTTGAGGTTCACTCAACTGTCCATCCTTCTGAGGTCAGTAAAACAGGAAGTACACAGCTTGCAGGGAGGGGGAGCTGTGTACCCTGCACAATTAAATTGTAAACCACTCAGTATATTTTAAGCACTATTGGGAGGTATAAAAGCAGCACATTTCACTTTTCCACTGCAAAATGACCTCCATCATCAAAGCATTTCTAACCTGCACTTTTGTCCTGAGTAGGAGCCTTGAGCAAGAGCTGATGGCATCAAGCCAAGCCTCTTGCAATCCAGAATAGGTGCTAAATTGCAGCCAGTGGAAGAAACTGAAGGGATATCCAAAGGGGCACAATAGGATTCTGACCATGAACATAAGAAGAGCCATGCTGTATCAGGCCAAAGGCCCATCGAGTCCAGCTTCCTGTATCTCACAGTGGCCCCACCAAATGCCTCTGGGAGCGCACAAGACTAGATCTCTGTCTCTTGCAACCACTCCCCTGCATCTGGCCCGTGAAGTACCCTGGTTTTAAGCCTGGAGATTACACATCTCCATCCTGGTTTGTAAGTTTTGTGATGGACTTTTCCTCCAGGAATCTGTCCAATCCCCTTTTGAAGGCATCCAGGTCAGAGGCCATCACCACCTCCTGTGGCAGGGAGTTCCACGGACTAACAACACACTGGAGTTAAAAAAAATGTTTTTACTCTCCCAACCCTCAGTTTGAGTGGATGTCCCCTAGTTCTGGTATTTTGTGAGAGGGAGAAAAGTGTCCCTCTATCCACTTTACTCATGCCCTGCGTAGTTTTGTTACTTGTACAGTCAATGTCTAGAGTTATTGTGTGAGGTCCTTTCACAAATACCTCTCACAGTGTCCTAAATCAGGTCACTTAGTCCCCGACAACCAACTAATTAATGTTTTGTACAGGCGGAATTAAAATCCATTAGGTGCATCTGGGACCATGCAGCTTGCCCAAGGCCACACAGGCTGGCTTTGCTTATAGGAGATCCTGGGGCTCCGCAGACACAGATATAAACCACTGTGCTATCCAACCAGCTCTCTCAACTGCAGGGAAAGGGGAAAGGAGACACGTTAAATGAGTGACACTCATTCGATTACCTTTCACCCTATGGTAGAGCCGGCCCTGACCTTCCCCATGGAGGGAGTGGGTGGGAAGGGTCATGGTTCCTTTTGCTCCTTAATGGGTCAAACCCATCCCGGTGCCCCTGATGGCAGTTACTTGTTATATGAGTTGAGTGGTGGTTTCCTGTTTTTTTTTCTTCATATTAAAAGCAGCCATCTTAACGCTCTCAAGGGAACTCTAGCTGGTGAGAGAGAGCAAGCTAGTAAGTCATCTTGTTTGTTTGTTTGTTTGTTTAATTTCAGAATTCTTTATTGAATAAGTCGATTAGACCATTTCAAAACCACAAGATAAAAAACACGCACATCCAAATACTGATAAATATACAAATACAAATGTTTAATTTATATACCCTTCCATCTGGCAACATGGCCACTCTGGGCGGTTTACAAAAATTAAGCAAGGATCGCAATACAAACCATAAGCATTAAGACTATACAATGGTTTATATTTTAGATTGTAAACTTGCCCCTGAAGGAGGCCTTTGCGGCTGAAATGCATCGGGCTTTGTTTTCAATATAATAAACATACATTTCTACTCCCTTCAGCATCCAGAGATCATTGTCTCTTTTTCATTTACAGTCCCTTGGGTGCACCAGTTTTTTTTTTTTTTTGCTTTTTGTATACAATGAATAAACAATGCAGTATAATAAAACATAATACCATCAAATCAATTAGCATCAAACATCATAGCCGAGATTATGCTACGGCCAGTGCTTTTCCAACCATGGCCACATGGATTAGTGGACGCTGGCCCCCTCTCTCTAAAGATTGGAATGGTTAGCAAAGCACTTGCCGTGTGACTCCGCAAATCCCCACTGGTGGGCAACCTGTTAGACTACAATTTTCATCCCCACTCTTAGCCAGAGTAATGGATTCCAAAGTTGGGACTATATCTCCCAGAAGCCATAGCTAGCACAGGTCACGGTCAGGCCTACTGGGAGCTGAAGTCCTCTGGTAGCCAATTTGGGGAGCCTGTGTGCAGTCGAGGGCTTCATGGGAATATGCTGCCACAGAGGGTGGTGGAGTCTCCTTCTTTGGAGGTTTTTTTTTTTTTTAGCAAAGGCTGGATGGCCATCTGTCGGGAGTCCTGGGATGGGGGTTCCTGCATGGCAGGGGGTTGGACTAGATGGCCCTTGAGGTCTCTTCCAACTCTATGATTCTATGAACAGACGGAGCTCCTCGTGTACTTTGGACCTCCAAAATGGCAAGCTACAGTGTGAAGAGGCGGGACTTGGCAGCACTCCCTGGCACAGTCCCTCACAGTTCCTGCCTCCCTCAGGCAACTCGGCCTCTCTCTCCTCAGGCTCCTCTTCCTATTTCTTTTGGACCATGTATACCTCTGTGACAAAAGCCAGCCAGGAGTTACCCCACTTCACTGTTTTGGCCTACGTCAACGACCGTCTACTTGCTCACCATAAGAGTACCACAAGGAAGATGCTGCCCCATATCCCCGGGATGAAAAGTAGGCGGTGTCAGAGGACCCCGGTACACTGTACGTCAACAGGTGCACCCAGATCTTGCTGCATGACGAGGCCAATTTCCAAGGTGACCTGGTGATGCTGCAGAAGCGGTAGAACCAAAGTGAGGGTGAGCGGAGGGGGTGGAGCACCATCTTGCAAGAGAAGGGATAGAAGGGCGGGAGGAGGAAGACCATTTTTTTTTTGTGGGACAGAAAGAACCCTCTTCATCACCCTCCTAGTTAAAGATGGGGACTAGATCTCTAGAATCAGCATAGAGAAGATTGCTTTTTTAATTCTAATCTTGTCCTTCTGTGTTATGACAACCCTTTCCGGTCTCTTCCAGCTCTATGATTCTATGATTCCTGGGCTTTCCAGGTAAGGAATACTCAGAAGTGGTTTCCATTCTGTTCTTTTGGGGGAGGCCCTGGAACTGAACACCCTACCTTAGGCCACCCATCCTTACCCTATAATAGTAGGGACTTATATGGATTACCATACATGATTGCATTGACTGATTTCATAAGAACACCAGTGTTTTCCATGCTAGCCTCCACCCCTCATAATGGGTTTTTTTATTTTTGCATGCTCTTTGTAGCTGTAATGTTACCTTTTAATGTTCTAAGATGTGTCTTCTGTTCTTAACTTGCATATGCCTTATGTGTTCTGGACTGTAGATTGTCGCTCACTATTGTAAGCCACCTGGGGTCCTTTTCCAAGGAGAAAGGTGGGGTAAAAATATTCAAAATAAAATAAAATATATATGTTCTAAATCTAAATCCTTAATTGCTGCCCTTCTTAGTCTCAGTCTTCTTCTGACTTCTTGTCTGCCATCTCCATGCAGATTAATGATTAAACCAAGGTTTAATCTGTCACTACATACTTCTGTTTCTTCACTGTTGACCTGGCCACATTATTATAGGGGAAGAGAAGACATGGAATGGGGCCAAGGTGGTGGCAATCCCAGTTAGACCAGATCGCCTTTCTCCACAAGGGCCTTATGTATGCACATGGTGCAGATGATGATTGCATCTGAGGTGAGGCTGGACGGCAGTAAGGGCAGACTCTGGCAGTATGGCTACAATGGGTGGGACTTCCATTACGTTTGACATGGAGAACCTTGCCTGGATGGCGGCCAACACCCAGGCCCAAATAATCAAGACGGATGTGGGAGAGCGAAACGGGACTGGTCCTGCGCCTGAGGTCCCACGTGGAGGAGATCTGCATGGAGTGGTTGTAGTAAGATTTGGCTACAACTCCCATCAGCCATCTGGAAGTTGAGTCATGGCTACTGGACTTCTTTTTGAGAGATAGAAACGTTTCGCTGTAGCCATGACTCAACTTCCAGATAAACTCACCTGGATGACTGAGGATCTTCACAGTCCCATCAGCCATGACTACCGTGAATAGTCATTTGCAAAGGATGATGGACGTTGGTGTTTTAGCAACCTCCAAGACAGCCATGGTTGCCCACCATCCGTTTTCGAAGGAAGGGCCAGAGGCCGGAGGGTCCCGTGGGAGCCAATGGAATAGTTTGCAGCTCCCCGGGAAACTTCCTGGCCTCCATGGGTGGGGGCTGGATGATCTCTGGGAACCCCATCGGCTCTAATTCTGTCCTGTCTCTGCAGAGACGCATCAAGAAGGCCACAAGGCAGCAGCATCGAGTGAGTACGGATTCCCCACGTTCTGTGTTTGCATGCCAATCCTCAGGATAACTCAGCAGCTGTTTGAACTACATCCCCCATCACCCCTGGCAATTGGGAGGAGTTCCAAAGGATTATGGGGGCTGTTTTGGGCAGCAATCTTACTGACCAATAGCCTGGGAGATGCCCTCTGAGGGGCCTCTCTCGGTTGTTTCCCAGGGCCGGTTTTCCCTCCCGTGGAGTGTGAGGAAGGCATTGGTCGCCTTTCGCTTCACATCTTCATTTTTTTTTAAAATACGTTTTTATTAGAAAATTTTAGTATACAAAAAAAAAGTCAAGTTCAAAACATTAGCAATACAAAATCATTCTACCACTAAAATTTGGCTTCCCTCTGTTCTTCCCGTGGTTTTAGCGTTATTCATCTCCTAGCCTTCCTTTCAGACAAACCCCTTTATATACTTATAAAAAAGATTTGAAAAATAAGTAGTAATCCTTCGAGCTCTATCCTAATCCGGTAAGAGTCTTTAATTCCTTGCAATGAATCTCCATGTAGTTCTTAAATTTTTGCCAATCTTTTTGGAACTTCTGGTTGTCTTGATCCCTCAGTCTGCACGTCAGTCTGGCCATCTCTGCAAAGTCCAATATTTTCGCCCTCCATTCATCCAAAGATGGTATATACGTTGTCTTCCAATTCTGTGCCAGGAGCATTCGTGCCGCTGCTGTTGCATATAGAAATAGAGTCCTATCTGCTCCTTTAATTTCATTATCCACCAACCCTAACAAAAAAAATTCAGGTCGTTTTGGGAATGTACACTTTAACATCTTTTTGAGTTCATCATATATCAATGCCCAGTACTCTTTCACTTTCTCACAAGTCCACCACATATGATAAAAATCACCTTGTTTCTCTTTACATTTCCAGCAGTGGTCATCTTTCATCCTATACATCTTTGCTAACTTCGTTGGGGTAATATACCACCTATACATCATTTTCAACAGATTTTCTTTTATCAAAGTACATGCGGTAAACTTCATATTCTTTTTCCACAGTCTTTCCCACACATCTAACTCAATATTATGACCCAGATCCATAGCCCATTTTACCATACATTCTTTAACTTGTTCATCTTTTAGATTCAACTCCAACAAAAATTATATAATCTAGTCAACAATTTCTTTTTTGGGCCCGTGATTATGGTTTGGAACTTAGATTCCTTCTCTCCAAACCCAGACACCTTTCTATCTTTCTGAAAAATGTCATTTAGTTGATGGTACTGAAACCAGCCTGTTAACTTCTCTTTCAACATATCATAAGACTTCAGTCTAGGACCTTTTTCTGAAAAGAATAACACATCACCATAGGTGATCCCCACTCCTTCTTTATCTTTCCTCTTGATCACCAATGCCTCAATCGGGGATAACCATCTCGGTGTATGTCTCTCTAAGAGGGGTTTCAACCGTTCCCAGACCTGAAGTAGTGACTTTCTAATTACATGATTCATAAAGCTTTTATGTACTTTCACTTTGTCATACCAAAGATAAGCGTGCCAACCAAATCTGTTATCATGACCTTCTAAATCCAATAGATCCTCATCAACTAAAGTAATCCAATCTTTTATCCAACCAAGGCAGGCCACTTCGTAGTACAATCTCAGGTCTGGCATGGCAAATCCTCCCCTTTCCTTAGCATCTGTTAGTAATTTAAATCTTATTCTGGGTCTTTTACCTTGCCAGACAAATTTGGACAATGTCTTCTGCCATTCCTTAAAGTGGCCTATTCCTCTAAGTATTGGGATCATTTGAAATAGGAATAAAAACCTTGGTAGCACGTTCATCTTTATCACCGAAATTCTTCCCATCAACGACAAGTTCAATCTATTCCATGTTTCCAGATCTCTCTTAATCGAGTTCCATACCATATTATAATTATCCTCAAAGAGATTTAAGTTCGTAAGAGATAAGTTAATTCCCAAATATTTAACTTTTTTCACCACTGAGAGGGCGGACAATTTTTCAAATTCTTCGCAATCTTTCTTTGTTACATTTTTCAATAAGACCTTCGTCGTATTCTTATTTAGTTTAAAACCGGCTAGATTACCAAATTCCTCAATTATTTTCATCACCTCAGTAATACTTTCTTTTGGATTCTCTAACGTCAGAACTAAATCATCAGCAAACGCTTTTAATTTATATTCCTTATCCCCCACACATATACCTTTAATTGTCCCCATGTCCCTCAGTTTGACTAACAATACTTCCAATACAGTAATAAATAACAATGGGGACAATGGGCACCCTTGTCTCGTACCTTTCTCAATCGGGAAACTTTCTATTATCACATTATTAATCAATAAACTTGCTTTCTGTTCCTTATATATTTCATTAACACCGTTCCAAAACTTTGTTCCCACTCCCATGTTTTCCAAATTCTTCTTCATAAATTGCCAAGAGACATTATCAAAGGCTTTTTCAGCATCAATAAATATCAAAGCAGCTTGTTTCTCTTTCCTGACTTCTAGATACTCTATTATATCAATTATATTTCTCATGTTATCTTTCATCTGTCTGCCAGGAAGAAACCCCGCTTGATCTTTGTGTAATAACTCATTTAAAACCCTTTTTAATCTATTAGCCAAAACATCGGCAAATAATTTGTAGTCTCCATTCAAAAGGGAAATGGGCCTATAATTTTTAACATCTGTTGTGTCTGAGTTCTCCTTTGGAATCAGTGTTATATACGCCTCCTTCCAGGTGTTAGGTATGACTCCTTTTTCTAGAACTTCATTCATAACCTCCACCATTATTGGTAACATTTCTTCTGACAATTTTTATAATATTTTGCAGTCAGACCGTCTGGGCCCGGTGATTTTCCAATTTTCGCCCTCTCTATTGCACTTTGTACTTCATGTGGGGTAATTTTCTCACTCAATATCGACACTTGGTTTGTTGAGATTTTTTCAATCCGTTCTTTTTAAAATATCTGTCAATCTGTTCCAGATTCTCTTTTTCTTCATATATAAATTTCTGTAGAAATTCGAAACACCTTTACAATTTCTCTTGGATCTTCCACTAATTTTTGGTCTACTACTAATTTGTTCACAACCTTTTGTTTTTGCTTCCATTTCAGCTGCCAAGCCAGCAATTTCCTACTTTATTTGCCGATTCAAAATTTCTTTGTCTCATCATCTTTACCTTCCACTCAATTTCTTGATTGATAATCATCGACAACTGAGTTTGAAGCATCTTTAATTTTTGAATCCATTTCTGTTCCTTTGGCTTCTCCACCAGTTTCTTCTCTGTCTCTACCAGTTCTTTTAAAATCTCATTTTGCTTCTTTTCTTTCTGTTTCTTCTGATACGCATTTCTTTGAATAAAGAGGCCTCGCATAACAGCCTTACTAGCATCCCATACCACATTTGTTGGTGTTTCTCTTCTCCAGTTATTTTTCAAATAGTCTCTGAAGGTTTTTTTCGCTATCTGCAAAGTCTCAGTCTCATCCAGTAAACTTTCATTCAACCTCCAATGGTATAATCCTTGCATTTTTGTTTTAATTTCCATCACCATTGCATTATGATCTGAGATCGTTTTAGGTAAAATTTCCACTTTTGTCACTCTATGTGAGATATCATTAGGGACAAATATATAATCAATTCTCCCCCAACTCTGGTTCGGTTCAGAAAAAAAAGTAAACTGTTTTTCCATTGGATGTCTCAGTCTCCAAATATGGGTCCATCCAAAATTTTCAACTAAGTCATAAAAAGATTTTGGTAATTTCCCTTCTGAACCTTTCTTTTTCTGAGATCTATCCAAATCTGGCATCATTACACCATTACAGTCTCCCATCAGAAAGAGTTTTTCATCCATATAATCTAACAGTTTTTGTTCTACCTCTCTGTAAAATTCTGATTTCCTTTCATTTGGCGCGTAAATGCCTACAATAAAAATTTTTTCAGATTGCCAAGTGATTTGTACCATCAGAAATCTTCCCTCTTCATCTTTCATAATCAATTTAGGTTCCAATTTATGTTTTGCATATATCACCACTCCTCTTTTCTTCAATTTATCAGACGATACAAATTCTTGTCCCAAAATTTTGTTTTTTAGAATCTTCGTATGTTTCATTGCAACATGTGTTTCTTGCAGGCAAATCAAGTCCAGATTTTCTTTCTTCAATAAGTGCTCGCTTCACATCTTCAAGTGAAAATGATTTTTAAAAAAAAAAAATCAAATGGAGGAATTTAGGAATGACAAGTGCAATCCCCCTCCTCACCTTTGGTATTAAGGTGCAGCAAAGAGACAGCATAGAACAGTGGTGGTGAACCTTTGGCACTCCAGATGTTTCTGGACCACAACTCCCAGAATTCCGAGCATAGACTGCCAATGACAAAGGACTGTGGGAGTTGTGGCCCCAAAGATCTGGAGTGCTGAAGGTTCGTCACCACTGGCATAGAGCAACAGTTACTAGGTTGGTTCTGGAATTGTGACTCGCAGACAGCCGGAACAGGGGCCGTCTTGATGCCTCGTAGACTTGGAAGTCTGTCCTAGAATATCCATCTGGTGTCACCACTCACAAGTCCCCACAAATCCCCCCCCAATTGCCTGCATCTGGTCTTTACCCCAAACCCACTTCTTCTGGATATCTTTTGCACAGCTTGCTTGTATCCATGTCTTAGGGCAGTTGTATTCCGCGTGGGGCATTTCCAGGGTGCTGGCGACCCTTCGCACCATCCTTGACCCCGTTGGCTGAGAGTTGGGACATCTGTAGCCCAGAATATTGCGTGACCATAAGATGAGGGCAAGGGAGAGGCTGCCCTTCTGGAACCGTAGTTGTTCACCTGTTTCTTTTGCCTCCTCTTGGTTTCTGTTTTCCCTGCACCGAATGTGGGATTCCCCAGACCTGCCTCCTTATCCCGTGCAAGGTCTCGTAATGGAACTGCAAAAGTAGAGAAATGAAATAGGCATGTAGGAACTTTGGTTCAAAGTATGGTAACCCTAGAAAAACAAAACTAGTATTTACATTTTACCAGCCATTTGCACCATGCACTCTGTTCTGATTTCGGTAAGCACTGTGGGATGGAGGAGGGCGGCTCCAGAGAAAAGGGGCCCTGGGGGTACACAGGAAGAAATGAAGCCTCTAATCAAGTGTAAGGAATTGGAGGAGGGCGGGATCCATCATGGCCCTGTTTTTGTTTTTGTTCTGATTGAGTCAAAAGCGGTGAGCCATTCTGGAGGACAGGCACACTGCAGGCTCCCAAAAGAGATCTAAGAGTTCTGTTTTGTTGTCCACGGGTTGGGGTGGGATGCTCTTCATCCTTAGAAGTGCCACAGGGCAGCTGAGAAGTTGCTCTTTGTCCTTCTCCCCAGAAAACCCACGGCTTCCCTCCCATGCCTCTTCCAGATTTAGATGTCTGATTTCTATCATTCACTTCTGCAGTTAAAGCACTGAGTGGTAGCAGTCAGAGCCCCGGGTGAAGATCCGTTTAGTTTGGGAGTGGATGTGGAACTGATTAAATGGAATCAATTCTGTGTATGCGAACTCCTCCTCTGCTGTTCTTTTTTTTAACAAGTCCTGCTACCAAATAGGAGTGCTAAAAGAAACCCACAAAAGTACCAGATTATGGGAAACTTGCAACTTACCCCAAAACAGAGCTTGCTGTTGGATTTAGTCTCCCAGCTTGACGTGTGACTAGTATATCCCAAACCCAAGGAAGGAGGAAGAGGAAAAGGGGATCCACCGTCCTCCAATTCCTATTGAGTGCCTGTGGAGAATTCTTTCCATTTCTTTCTTTGGCTGTAAAGGACTTCGGATGGAAAGGATCTCGGCTTGATTGATGTACTTTCTTAGAAGGCTGTGGTCAGAAGAGCATGCTCCTGGCTGCTGTTTGGGAGGGGGGAAGGGTACTTTAGAAAATACCTTCTTGAGGAGAGTCTTGTAAATCATAGTTATATTGATGATGCTTTAATGTATGAGGTTCTGCGTAAACTCAAATTTTCATCCCCGCTGAGTGGTGGCTGTCTTCTGTGCAAATGCACAGGCCACAGGCACACACGCACAACTGATTTCTCACAACCGGGATCACACAACAGGTGTGCGGGGATTGAAAAGTGCTACGTGGAGGGTGCCAGAGTTTTGCACGGCCTCACAGCTTAGAGAGAATTTGGTGAAGTTCCTTCACCTCTGAAAGAAGAATTCAAGGCCTGAGCCAGCCAACCGGTGAATTAGCTAGTCTTCATATTTACATGGGAGCAACTTTCATAGAGTTGGAAGAGACCTCAAGGGCCATTCCGGTCGCCACCTCTAGGGAGGCCTAAAAATACCTCCACTGGGAGTTGGGCCTTCTCAGTGGCTGGCCCGTTTCTTTGGAACCATCTTCCAAGTGAGATTCGTCTTGTTGAGTCCCTTCCAGCATTTTAAAAAAACATCTTAAAACCTGGCTATTTAAAGCTGCCTTTGGTGACTGTTGAGGTTATTGTTCTGTCCATATGTTAGTTTAGTGTTTGCTGCTGCCATCTTGTTTTTGCTGGTCTTATTATTAGGATTTTATCTGTTATTATGACTTGTTCAGAGATATTTCTCATCCTGGACACTGTCTGTTTGTACCATTACCATCAGGTAGAAGGTATAGATCTATTAGAACAAGGACAGAAAGATTCAGAAATAGTTTTTACCCAATAGCAGTAACCATGCTAAATTCTGTTAAACTTAACTTGACGGGTAATATTAGTGTTGAATGTGTTACACATATATTGTATGGGGGTTTGTGTATGGCTGTTGTTTTTTAAATTGTAGATTTTATGGATTGGGTATGAATGTTGTCAGGTGAAAGAGTGTAGGGCTGTGTGTGTATGTTTGGTTTTTATGTCAGTTTTAAATGAGTGTAAGTGATGTTCAGCATGTGAATGTTGGAGTATGTGTATAGATGGTTTGTTCTTAAATTGTAGATTTTACGTCTCGGATTTTTATGCTGGGTTGTGTGAATGACTGACTGGATGGCACTTTTAATCTCGTTGTATTTATACAATGACAATAAATTGCATTCCAATTCCAATTCCAATTCCAAATTTCTTGGTTCATTCACTGTCCAGAGTTCCTTTGGGAAAACTGGGCTTCAAATACATCAAATTCACTTCAAATACATCAAATGCAGCGGAATTTCATCTACCTAATTCTTAGCCTGAATCACCATTAACTTCCTAGTATCTCTATCTATATACAATAACTTCAAAATCTTTTACTCTGTCCTATAATTTTTTTCTTTCATTTTTTTAATCTACATGATTCTCTTATGAATATTCCTCTCATAACTACCTTCATAGTGTCCTGGTTCATTTATACACCGTAATTCCAACCATTACTTTTTTAACTTGAAAACGAAAAGACTAAAAGTTGAAATGGCAACTCTCTTCAGATATATTGTTGAAGGCTTTCACAGGTGGGATCTGATGGTTGTGGGGTTTCGGGCTGTTTGCCCATGTTTGGGAAGTTTTTCTTTGTGACATTCCCCAGCCACAGAGTCTGGTGAAACTTCAGGAAGAAAACCTTCCAGAACATGACCAAACAGACCGAACAACTATCTCTTCACATAGCTGGATGGGCCATCATGTGGAAGGTGGAAGAAATTTATGTTAGGGCCAGCTCCGAGAAGAATCCTAGACAGAAGCCAATGCTGGCTGGTTCATATTACAGACTAGTTCCCAAGTTTTGTCAGAACAGTATTCCACCTTTCTCAAATAAACTTGACACAAATCTAATATAATTATGTTTCAAGGTTTTCTGCTTCTCCGGTGCCTCTTTCAAACTCTTTCTGAGTTTAAAGAGTTAAATCCTTAGTCTATAGAGACCTTCCCTCCCAAGGACCTTTATTCAGGGGGAAGAGAATGGTCCTTGCCTCCTCTTTTCCCCACCCAATGCACTCCTTCCCAGGAGGAGGTAGGTGCTGTGTTGATCCAGGGTTCACCCTGCCACTCTTTTGCCTTTTAAAAAATTATGTTTAAATATTTCAAATTCTTTTACATATTCACATATAAAACGACATTTATTATTTATTTATTTATTTATTTATTTATTTATTTATTTATTTAACTTATATGCCGCCCACTACCCAAAGGTCTCTGGGCGGCTTACAATCCAAAGAATAAAACAATTTAAAATAGTTAAAAGTAAAATATCAATAAATCATCAATAAAAACCTTACACTAAAATTGTAAAGCTTGTGGTCACTACGTACACACGTAGAGAAACAGCACAGAATTAAACCCATTCAAAACCATTCCAGAGCAAAACAAAAAAGATGGGAGGGGATGAAAGGGGAACTGAGACAAAAGGGGATTTCTCACCAGATTGCCTCAGGAAGGAGTCATGCCTGGAGGAGAAATGAAGTCTTCCGCCCTGCCAGGGTTGATAAGATGTGTTATCTCCCCAAACATTTCCCACATTCCAGGAACTTGGAAGGCTTCTTTCCTGTTAGGACCATGTCTCATCTAACAAAGTTTGTGTGGCACCTGAAGCTTTTCCACACTCCAGACTTTTCAGTGGCTTCTCGAATGCATGGCTCATAATGTGTGTAGAAGGGAAACAGAAGGACAGAATTTGGCTCCTCAGTTCTGACATTCAAATGTGATTTCACCTGTGTGGGTTCTGTGATGTTTGGCAAGGCTGCCAGAAGAACTGAACATCTTTCCACACTCCAGACATTCAAATGGTTTCTCTCCAGTGTGGGTTCTGTGATGCTGAGCAAGATTTTCAGCTCGACTGAATCTCTTTCCACACTCCACACATTCAAATGGTTTATCTCCAGTATGGGTTCTGTGATGCTGAGCAAGGTTTCCAGCTCGACTGAATCTCTTTCCGCACTCCACACATTCAAATGGTTTCTCGCCTGTGTGAGTTCTGTGATGCTTAGCAAGACTTCCAGAAGCACTGAACCTCTTTCCACACTGCAGACATTCAAATGGTTTCTCACCTGTGTGGGTTCTGTGATGCTGAGCAAGGTTTTCAGCTCGACTGAAACTCTTTCCACACTCCACACATTCAAATGGTTTCTCTCCAGTGTGGGTTCTGTGATGCTTAGCAAGGTTTCCTGCTTGACTGAACTTCTTTCCGCACTGCAGACATTCAAATGGTTTCTCACCTGTGTGGGTTCTGTGATGCCGAACAAGGACCCCAGCCTGACTGAATTTCTTACCACACGTCAAACATTCAAATGGCTTCTCGTCTGTGTGGGTCATGTGGTGTTTAGCAAGGTTTCCAGCTTCACTAAATCTTTTTCCACATGACAGACATTCAAATGCTTTCTCTCCAGTGTGGGTTCTGTGGTGGCTAGAAAGACTGTTAGAGTGACTGAACCTCTTTCCACACTCCAGACATTCAAATGGTTTCTCGCCTGTGTGGGTTCTGTGATGGCTAGCAAGGTTTCCAGGTCGACTGAACCTCTTTCCACAATCCAGACATTCAAAAGGTTTCTCACTTGTGTGGGTCATGTAATGGATAGCAAGGCTATTAGAGTGTCTGAAACGCTCTCCACACTCCAGACATTCAAATGGCTTCTCACCTGTGTGGATCCTGTGATGCTCAACAAGGACCCCAGCCTGACTGAATCTCTTTCCACACTCCAGACATTCAAATGGCTTCTCACCTGTGTGGGTCCTGTGGTGGTTAGCAAGGCTGTTAGAGTGACTGAACCTCTTCCCACACTCCAAACATTCAAATGGCTTCTCACCTGTGTGGGTTCTTAGATGCTGAACAAGGACCCCAGCCTGAATGAATTTGTCTCCACACTCTACACATTCAAATGGTTTCTCGCCTGTGTGGGTTCTGTGATGCATAGCAAGGTTTCCAGCTTGACTGAACCTCTTTCCACACTCCAGACATTCAAATGGTTTCTCGCCTGTGTGGGTTCTGTGATGCTGAGCAAGGTTTCCAGCTTGACTGAAACGCTTTCCACACTCCAGACATTGCAATGGTTTCTCACCTGTGTGGGTCCTGTGGTGGCTAGCAAGGCTGTTAGAGTGACTGAACCTCTTCCCACAGTACAGACAATCAAATGGCTTCTCTCCAGTATGGGTTCTGTAATGAATAGCTAGGCTGTTATAGTGACTGAACCTCTTTCCACACTCCAGACATTCAAATGGCTTCTTGCCTGTGTGTGTTATCAAGTGTATAGTTAGATTTCTAGAATGAGTAAACCTCTTCCCACACTCTTGGCATTCAAATGGTTTTTCCTTTTGGTGACTTTTCCTATGGGAACAAAGTGTTGAGGTGGTAGTAAAAGATTCTCCGCACTTGTCAGGCTCATGCCTTTCATCAACTTTGGATATTTTCAGAACCACTTGGTCTTCCTCCTGACAAGTAATAGGTTTCTCCATCTTCTCATTAACCTGTTTTCCTCTAAACCTTTTCCTTCTGCATTTACTTTCAAGACAGTCTTTTGCATTTGAACATTCAACCCCTTTCTCTGGCGCTTGGTGTGTTCTGCTTTCATTTCTTCTCTACATCACCTTACCTGCAAAATAGAAATGACCACAAAATACAACGTTTCAAATCAAGTAATAAACCCAATGAACTGCCATGGAGGATGGTTATTTGGAGGGAACATTACTTATTATTAGTAGGAAAAATCAGATGCACATATATAATTCGGGATACAGAGAGCTTCACAGTAATATTTGTGAAGGATTTTGGGATCATTATAATACTCCACATCAGGCACTGATGTCCTAATGTCGAATGGGGCGGCGGGGGGGGAGAAGACCAACACACCGCTCTTGAGTGCCACCCCCTCTGCCTTGGAAAGGAACCAAACAGGAGAAAGAAGGAGGACCAGAAAACAAAGGAAAAGCAAAAAAAAACCCCAGTTGGAATAATGGAAAATGGAGAAAAAGTTGGGAGGAGGGGAAGAGAAAGGGGGATATTAAAGGGGAGGGAAAGTGGAACACAAAAAAGCTGGGAGAAGAGATTAAAGGAGGAGAGCTAGAGGCCACAGAGCAATGAGAGCAAGGAAACTCATTGAAGGCTGCGAAGATAAAGTATTCATGAAAATTAGGAGCCATAGACAACTAATATGAACACTAAAAAAAGCCTTACAATGGAAATACATCATGGATTAAACGCCTCTTCATCAGGTTTCTAGCAATGTGAAGAGCTTAGGAGTCCCAAACCTAAAGTCCAAACAAACAAGGCAAGATGCTCTTAGACGTGAAATCCAGCCCTTCTTGCCTTGGTTTTTCCCAGGATTGACTCTAAGATGCAACTCAAGAGTCTGGTGGCCGTCTAATGGTTCCACTTCAGGCCGCTGAGGGAAACCTGTACGAACCCACTTCTCCCAACAAAGGAAGCACAGGCCCTCTGCCTACTCCCACCTCTCCTTTGGCCCTCTCTGCAAAACAGATCTGTTCCTGGTTCGCAGGGGTGTGTGTGATTCACACAGAGAGCTTTAGTCTTCCATTTGGGAATTGAGATAAGTTAGTCAACTAATTAGGTTTAGCCAATAGGGGATGTTATTGGCATTTATTTATTTAAAATATTTCTGTCCCGACTTTCTCCCTGAAAGGGTTAGAAGTCAATGTGACTGGATAAAAGCCAAAACCGGAAATGGCCATTCATCAATGGGAGTAAAAATATGGGGCGGGCAGAGGTGAACTCCTCCAACTCAATTGAATCAGTATGATTCGGGTTTTTTTAATTCAATCATCATATCACATTTATCAGTTAATTTCAGGAAACAAATCCAGTTGTCATTCACCACATTGTCCTGGTGTTCCTTGTATTAATTATATCATGTCTCAATACCACGTAATCCCTTCTCTCAAAACAATCATAAAATCTATTCCATGTCAAATAGTACTCAGAATCCTCTTTTTCTTTAATTCTCAGTGTCGTTCTGTCCATCTCAACACAATCTAAGACTTTTTGCATAATTACTTATTCTCTAGGTGTATTTTCATTTTTCCACATTGGGCCCAAACTATTCTAGCAGCAGTCAAGAAATGTAATAAAATATATCTGTCCTGTATATTCACATTTTCTGGTATAATACTTAGCAAAAACATCTCTGCCTTAAATTTTATATTCAGCTTAGTTATTTCTATGAGCCATCTGTGTATTTTAATCCAATATTTGTTTGCCTTTGCAAAGGACCACTATGCATAATTAGAAGTCCCATCATGAGTCTTACAATGGCAACATTTTTTAGACAGGTTTGTAAGTATTTTTGCTAATCTGGTTGGTGGTAAGTGCCAACGCTAAACATTTTGTATAATTTTTCACTATAGGATGTTGCCAGAGTTAAATTGCTGTTCACACTCCATAATTTTTGCCATTTCTCTAGCTCTACTGTATAAACAAATTCATTGGCCCAACATATCCTCATTCCTTTCACTTGCTCATCTTCCACTTTCCAATCTAGCAGGAGTTGATAAAATATTTAAATTTATTTATATTCTTCATCACTGTGATTCTTCATCATTCTTGGGTCCACCTGGGTTCCCATCTTGCTTCAGGTTCTCCCCAACTCATTCCAGGAGCGTTTTCATTCTCCCCTTCCCCCATGCTAGACAGCTACTGATGGGAGTGGCAAGGACCCCTCGTGTGGGAGGCCTGGGGAAGGCAACTCCCTGCTGAACTGGGCAAGGGGTGTAAGTGATGGGCAGCAGTGGGAGAATCAAGGACCGTCTGCAGGAAGAAAGGGAGGGAGGGAGGAAACTGTTGGAGATTTTAGTCTGCTTGGCCCAATTCCGCCCCTTCCCCACAGAGCAAGTAAAGTACAGTATAGAGTCACAGGTGGAGTTAATACATAACTTGCGAAACAGTGTTAGTGTTACAGACTTTTTTATTTCATCGGTAATCAGTCAAAATCGTAACATAGGAGTGAAAGAAATTTATTTTACATATTCAATTTTATTCTAAGTTATCTTAGAATCTACCTACACTAAGTAAACCAGGCATGTCCAAACTTTAGCCCTCCTGCTGATGTTTTGGACCACAACTCCCAGAATTCCAAGCCTGTATTTCCAATGGCAAAGGACCATGGGAGTTGTGGTGCAAAACATCAGGAGGACTGAAGTTTGGACATGCCTGAAGTAAACCATCCCTTAGAGCTTTATGACATGAAGGATAGTGTGAGTCTCCATCTTAGAAGAGATCAGGGGATGAAAACCGCCACTTCTTAACTGTAGAAAGGGACTCACTTGCTAGAGAGGAGGGGCAGAAAAGGACTAAGGGCAAAAATACAAAAGAGGGCAACTGGCCGATAAACCCCCACTGCATCCTGGGACAGCAATAATCTGCATATTTTAGCAAAAGGCACTCCCTCCTGCCCTGGAGGGGGGATGATTATGAGCCCCAAATGAAGGGGTCCTTCCCTCTCCTAGTGACCCCCTTCGTCCTTCCTATCGGATGTTTTTCTTTATATCCCAAACCAGGAAGATGCAGAGAGAGCTTGAAAACACATCCACGCACAAGACGTTATCCGATGTTAGGCAACAACGTAGAAACAACGAGATCTTCACATGGAAAAGCAACGGAGGCTGGATTGCAACCCTTTGCAAGCAAGAGCAGAAGAAACGGGGGGAAAAGAGGAGAGAAGAAGAGGGACCAAGCAGATCTCAGCAGGGAGGAGGGAGCAGGAGGCCATTTGCTCCACCAGGGAGAGAGGAGGACAAGCCTGGGCAGAAGAAGGGCTGTCTTTGCTGGGTACGAGCTGACCCCCTTCCAGCCCAGATCCGTTTCCCCCTCCTGGGAAAGTAACGCCCGTTCCTTTCAGCCCATCCCGCCCAATGAAGCGCTCCTGGTAGAGGGCTGGGAGGGCAAATCTGTGTCCCAAAGGCAGGAGGGGCTGGCCAACGTCTTCCTCCCCCCTCATCCCTCCACTACATCACCCAGCATCCCCAGCCAGCTCGACCGCAGGGGATGTAGTCCAAATTTATGTTCTAATGATTCCCCTGTCAGAAAACCATGGAGAAATGATATAGAGGCTAACAGGAGGCAAAATTCTCACCGTCGTCTGGCCTCGCCATGGGAGTTGTAGTCCAGAAGAGAAGGCGCGCTTCTTCCTCTCTATTCAGATGCAGGAAAAAGGAGAAAGGGAGGAACTGGAGGACCATTTTTCCGCCTTCCTCTATTTCCTTCCTCTCTAGGAATGTGGCCGAGCTCGGCTGATTTTAACCCTCTCGCTGCCAAGCGCCCGGAGCGTCCCTCTGCCTCGCTCCTATGTATATATAAATTAATTTATAAATCAATTTTGAACTCAGCATTTCAACTAAATAACCTCTCCATCTTCACTGTGCTCTCTCTCTCTCTCTCTCTCTGTGTGTGTGTGTGTGTGTGTGTGTGTGTGTGTGTGTGTGTGTGTGCGCGCGCGCGCGCCTCACAGCCTCCAGGAATGCAGGAGCACAGAGGTTAGAGAAGGCAGGAGAGGTTGGTAGGGGAGGACATCTTAAGGAAAGAGTCCCTGGCAGCAGTATCCAATCATGTGCATGTCAACCAGGACCATCCTTGGATTGGGGCCCATGACAGGACCTTCCCACCCCTTCCTCTTTCTCCAAGCCTGGTTCTTTCTGTCTTTCCTATAGAGAGGAGAGGGAGGCACCTCTGTTGGACACCTTTGCCTCTTTTGGAGGA
Organism: Phrynocephalus forsythii; assembly: GCA_029282475.1. NCBI lineage: Eukaryota > Metazoa > Chordata > Lepidosauria > Squamata > Agamidae > Phrynocephalus > Phrynocephalus forsythii. Next base: position 12,805,552 of record JAPFRF010000024.1, read on the forward strand.
CATGAACATGCAAGGCTCTGTTGGGGCTGACCTTGGAGGAGATGGGTATGTGGAGCAATGAGGACCTCCATGGGGAGCCTCTCAGCCCAAAGGTTCTGGGCCAGCAATTCTGGGACTTCGGCTACCAGGAGGATAAAGGACCCTGGGAGGTTTGCAGCCATCTCTACCATTGGTGGCTGAAGCCAGAGAAACATACAGGTTCGTTACTGTAAACAGCAAGAGGAACATCTTTTCCCATTAACATAAGAGATACTGTAAAATGTTTTTGAAGAATGAACCTCTTTCTAGCCCTTGCTCTCCCTTGTAGACCCTGTAACAACCCTGGGGAGAGATCCTCTCCTCGCCTGTTTCTTATTGGTGGAGGAAGGGAAACAGCACTTGAACAGCCAGAAGAGGTAGAGGGGAAATGGATGGGAAGATGAGGATTCTTGGCCCAACTCCCCTTTTTACATCTGGAAGTTGAGTCATGGCTACTGGACTTCTTTTTGAGAGATAGAAACGTTCCGCTGTTCATCCAAACAGCTTCATCGGTCTGATGAAGACCGATGAAGCTGTTTGGATGAACAGTGAAACGTTTCTATCTCTCAAAAAGAAGTCCTGTAGCCATGACTCAACTTCCAGATAAACTCACCTGGATGACTGAGAATCTTCACAGACTTATGTCCCCTTTTTACACTTCCCTTGGGTCTAAAAATATCCCCCTTTCTGTAGGTTTTTATAGAAAATTTCTCACTAGAAATTCTGGGACAAGGAAAAGTGAAGCGTTGAATCTTTTAAAACGGGGAGTTGAGCTGCATGGCCATCACAAAACTCAACTGCAAAGAGAGGTTACAGACAATACCTTTATAGGTCATTAATTAAAAACAAACAAAGAACATTGCAAGGTTGAGTGTAAATCACTCTTCTTCAAACCTAACCCTAACCCCACCCTACTCCAAACCCACTTTTCATATAATCATAGAGTTGGAAGAGACCTCGAGGGCCATCCAGTCCAATCTCCTGCTATGCAGGAACCCCATCACAATATTTTTGACAGATGGCCATCCAGCCTCTGCTTAAAAACCTTCAAAGAAGGAGACTCCACCACCATCTGTGGCACCATATCCCACGGCAGAACAGCTCTAACTGTCATGAAGTTCTTCTGAATGTTCAAATGGAATCTCTTTTCCTTTAGTTTGAAACCATTGCCCCGAGTCCTAGTCTCTGAAGCCATGGAAAAGAAACCTGCTCCCTCTTCAATATGGCATCCTTTCAAATCTTTAAACATAGCTATCATATCCCCTCTCAGCCTTCTTTTTGAAAGGCAAAACATTCCCAGCTCCTTAAGCCATTCCTTGTAAGACATTTCCTCCAGACCTTCAACCATCCTGGTCACCCTCCTCTGTACCTGCTCAAGGTTGTCAACATCCTTTTTAAATTGAGGCGCACAGAACTGGACACAGTACTCCAGGAGTGAACTGCCCAAAGCAGAATAGAGTGATACTATCACTTCCCTTGATCTAGACACAATGCTTCTGTTGATGGAACCAAGAATCGCATTGGCTTTCCTGGCCGCCGCAACACACTGCTGACTTATGTTGAAAATGTGGTCCACCAAGACTCCAAGAAACCTTTCACAGGTACTATTTTCCAGTCAAGTGTCCCCTATCCTATATCTGTGCAATTCATTCTTTTTACCTAGATGCACCACCCTACATTTCCCTCCGTTGAAACCCATTCCTTTAGCGTTGGCCCTGCACTCTAATCTGTCATTTTCATCCTATCCTCTAGGGCAGTGGTTCCAAAAGTGGTCTATATAGACCCCAGGGGTATATTTTGATTTGCAGGGGGTCTCATGACAGTGAGAAAAAAATGGGAGTCCATGAAATGTCAGTGGGGGTTCCACATGAGCGGACCCCATTTAGGCAGATCATCATCAACATTCAGGTATTCTGTAAATGTCTTCTACCTAACACAAATAGTTTTGGTGCCATTTTTGAAAGTTTTTGCAGCATTTTTTGAACTTTTTAAATTTGGGGGGGGGATTTCTGAAGTGGTGCAAAGGTAGGGACCTGATCCCTGTGGTGTGCATACCTTTAACATCCATTATGCCTTGTGGTGGGGTGAGGGTGGGGATATTGCATCATTTTTCAGTTAGGGGACTCGTGTTTTGCAGCCACATGACAGATATTTGTACCCAAATTATGGTTGTTTTAAAATCAAATCAACCAAAATTACAATTGTACCTTGGTTAACGAGTAACTTGGTTTACGAGCATTTGGATTGAGCAAAAATTTCTGAACATTTTTGCCTTATTAACAAACAGTGTCTTGATATACCAGCACTCTCAGGTGTGTCACATAATCAATAGTGCTCTAAGCCAATGGCATCTCTCCCTCTCTCCCCCCCCCTCCAGCTTGAAGTAGGTGATTGTTTCAGTTTCTGTTTCAGGCAACAACAATAGCAGTGTTGAAGGAAGGGCAACAGGTTCCGAAAAGGTATGAACAGTTGGCATCCCCATTTACCCCTGTCCCCAAAGAGGCCACTTCCATGGGGCCTCTCCACGCAGTCCCTGCCACCAGCACTGCAACAAGGACACAAACTCCCATTGCCCCATTATTAAAACAACCCCCTCCACGGAGTCTTCCCCCCTCTTCCGCTCTAGCTGGGATTCCCATTGCTGCATTTTTAAAACAGCCCCCTCCATGGAGGCTTCCCCCTTCCTCTGCACCTGCCACAAAGGTTATTCTTTGTTCTGTAAGTTTGCTTTGATGTGCCAGCGTTTTGGTTTCAGGCATGCTTCCGGAATGGATTTTGCTCTTCGACCAAGGTACTAATGTAAACGTGTTTTCCCTAATGGGGTTCCATTCACTGTTTTAGCAATCAGTATTATGTACTTAAATCTTTATAGAAAAGATTCATTGGTACATGGCATGGCCAGGGTTGAATCAAGGACCTAGTCATCTCAGGCCTCACCCTTTGAAATTGTACCACCAACGCTTACCCAGTACCACTAAAAGAGCAATGTTTTCTTTATCCTGATTTTTCTCTATAACTACCTAACTAACGAGTTAAATAAGGATTCACTCTGCCCAAGTAGCACACAATATTTCAAAATATTTTTCAGAAATATTTCTTTAAGCTATTTTTGCAGACATTTCAACACTTTTAGAGATATTTTAAAAATATTTCCAGTGTTACCAAAATTTTTTTAAAATATTTTTAAAATATTTGTAAGTTGTCTGGGCAGTTATCCTTGTTGAATTGCTCTGTTTTATCATATTTAAATAGCTTTATTTTTGTCAACATGGTTGAGGCTAAAACAATGCAGGCAGTATAGAGCTGATTATTTGAAGTTTGGCTTCATTCCATCCCTGTCGGATTGAGTTTTAAACAATGATGCTCTGAAACCATCCAAACTGGACGATCATCTGAGAAGGTGTCACCCGAATAAAACAGATATTTGACATGCTTTGCTTCAACCTCAAAAAGAGGTTCTTAAGATGGTTTGTAGGCATCTTAGGAACATGAAAACATAACAGCCTTGCTAGAACAGGCCACAACCCATCCAGTCCAGCATTGTCTCAACAGTGGCTCACCATTTGCTTTAGGGTTTTCCCAAGCAAATGTCTTCACCTGCTTATCACTTCTTCCAACAGGGAGTTCCGGTGGAAAAGTACTTTCTCTTATTTGCTTACAGTATCTCATGACTCATAGCAAAATCAGGAAAACTTCATAGTATCGAGGAAGAGCTGATTTTTACCATCTGTTGAAGGTTTTAAAAACCGCATATGACATACTGATATGATATACTCAAAAGAATTCCTTTGAGCAACAAGACAGTTGAAAGACTTATTGGTGAAATGAGTCATGATGTTCTTGCATAATTATCTGAAAACGAACCATTTCTCTATTCAACTGGATGTGTCAACTTTACTTGGTAATGAAGCACTATTATTGGCATATGTTCATTTTTATGGACCAAGAAATCCATGAAGAGCTGTTCTTTGCAAGAACTTTGACAACAGACACTAAAGGCAAATCAATATTAAATGTTTTGAAATATTATTTCATGGACAAAGCAACCCCTTTATCAAATATAAGCAGCAGCCGAAGGAGCAACAGCCATGTTTGGGTGCAATTGTGGTTTTATAAGCCATTTAAAACAAAATGTACCCAGGAAGTTTGCAATTCACTGCGTCATTCATTGACAACATTTAGTAGCTAAAAATCTGAGTGTCAGATTGCATCAATATCTTCAATTTATCATAAACACACTAAACAAGATCCCTATAAATGCATTGAATTCTAAGTTATTTACGCAGTTGTATGAAGAAAATGATGAGGACTTTCATTGATTACTCCTTTATACCTAAGTACACTGGCTCTCGAAAGGCTTACGTTTGACAAGATTTTTTTTCACTTTTTGAGACAGCTTTAGTGGTTTTGGTTACTAAAGATCCCATATTGACAGAAAATTTAATCAAATGGAAACCAGACATTGCTTATTTAACAGTAAATTTAATGAGGTTAACTTGTAGTTACAAGGTGACAGTTTGAACTTAATGAAGTCCATCATTGCAGCTTTTCTTGCCAAGATTAATCTAATGAAGCAAAACACTGGATGGCATGAATTTTCCCAGTTCCCCAACTTGTCACTGACAAGTATCCAGGATGATGATGTTTTGGTCTACGTTCAACATTTAAGTGTCCTTCACAGAGACTTTAAAACCAAGTTTGAGGATGTTTTGACTATGGAAATACCACAGCAGATTATCAATTCATATAGTGACACTGAAGAATCAGATGTCACATTACAAGAAGAACTGATTGGAATAAGCACTAACAAAGAACTAAAGGTACAGTTCAGAAAGGGGCATCAGCAGTTCTGTCTTCAGAAAGATATACCTGTTGCTTATCCTGCATTATGGACTATCACAAGAAAGTTTTTGATAGCTTTTCATCTTCATACCTTGTGGAAAGGGGGTTTATCATGGTTGCCAATCTTCTTACAAAAAAGAAACCATTTGCAAATCAATGACCGTGGAGATTTAAGAGTATACCTTATCCATTTGAAGTCAAATATTGAACAATTGCTAACAGAGCATCAGGCTCATCCCTCCCATTAACAGCACTATTTGTGTATTAATTTTATGTAAGAATTTTACTAGGTTCTTATTTGTTTCATTCCAAATCCAAATATTTACTTGCATTTTGTGTCTTTTCAATAAAGGCATGAATAAAAATGGTACATGTTTTTCTTTTCTTACAATTTTCCATGCTACAAAAGCACCGATCAAAGTGAGTAGCACTGTTTGAAGTTGATAAGTTTAGGAAAATTCAATATGAGGCAGGCAGGGGGTCTACCACATTTACAAATGTAAGGAGGAGACTGGTCAGTCCACAGATTCTCAGCATGTATGCAAGGGAGAGAAGAGACCAAGGGACAGAGATAGAAAAGAAGAATGTAATAGGGGAAAATGACAGTAGAGAGGAGAGAGTTAATAGGTGACAGTTGGAGAGGGACTAAACATTGGCGGAACCAATGAAAGAAGAATATAACATAATAGACATGCCTCTCAACGAATGGGACAGGAGAATGGGAGGCGGGGAGAAATATAAGGGCGACTGTCAAGGAAAGGCAGTTCAGACAGTTAGAAGGGGAAGAGAAAACACCACTCAGATTGTGGAAGTGAGAGTGACTGTCCTGAGGGAGATTAGAATTAAGACGGAGGGGATTTCTCTGTTGACCCATGAGGTCGGGGTTCAAACAGAGGGAATCGTCCCTGCTGCTAGGGAGGTGGATTTGCTCCTGCCTAATCCCACAGTAGTAACCAGCAGCTTCGGAGTAATGGCCACCACGGTGACAGTTTCAAGAGGTAGTGGGACTATTGGGGAATAGATCCCTGGATGGGGCTGGGAAACTATTCCCGAGATAGTAAATCACCATTGCTGTGGGACCCAATGTGCAGGTCCTCATGTTGTGAAGGACACCTGGCCCCGGTAATCTCCCCAAAATAACCCATTTGCACAGGAGTTAAACCCAGAGTTACCGTTGTTTGAAAGATATGGGTCGTCCAATGTTCAAGTTGATGCTGTTGACTTTTTGACGGAAATTAAGATGGGAAAAGTGCCCGCTGTAAGCGAGAAAAATAAAAGTTTAATGTATTTTGATAAGATACATGATTGTGGGCCTCGTTCTTCTTCGGAACCGTTAGTTGCTGTAACGGAACCCTCACAACAAGGTCCTCCCTATTGGTTAAGACCAGATCTAACACAGCTGTCCCTCTTGTTGCCTCCTCTGACTTCTGGACCATGAAGTTGTCTGCAAGGGCAGTAAGGAATTTGTTGCACCTTGCATTCTTAGCTGAATTGGACTGCCAACATATATCAGGATAGTTAAAATCTCCCCTTAGTACTACATCTCTCCCTTTTGATTGTGTGGCCATCTGCTCACAGAAAGCATCATCCCACTCCTCCAGCTGATTTGAGGGTATATAATATACCCCCACAGTGACATCCCACCCAGTTTTCTGTAATACTCCTTCTTCTGCTCCTACTGCAACATTTGGGCTATTTCTCACAACCCCTTCAGGATCTCTATCTTTAAGAGAATTTTCTCCCTCCCGCTAAGTATTCAGTTCGGTCATTCCATATGAAATCCAGCAATGAAAAATCCATTTCGGAACGTGATATCTTTGATTTGGTTCATTTTTGGTACGTTTGTACCTTATCATGAGATGCTTAAAATTATTTTTTCCCAGATTTTTTGATTTACTCATTTCTTAGATATTGCATTTTCAAAATTGTAACAAAATGGCAAAAAAGATAGGATTTTCAGAATTTGCTGAATTAAGACCAAGGAACTGTATTATAGCAGGAGCTAGTGGGACTCATAATATGTGTGTGTGTGTGAGAGAGCATATACCAGCTGACCCCACAGGAGATGACAAAAGCATCCAACATGCTAGCCAAGAAAAAAAAGCTCCTAATCATTAGATAGACACTTTGGTCTATTTGGGGGAATAAATCAATTTAAGTCCTTGTCACTGCCAACAAGAAAAATTAAGGTTTATATGATACCATTGCAATACCATCCTGAAGATATGTATCTTTAAGTGTGAAGTTTTTTGAACATTTTAAAAACTTCAATTTTTTCCAAAAATCATATTTTATATTTATATTTTTTATATTTATATTTTATAAAATTTTATATTTATATATTTTTGAAAATGTACCATTGCATTATGTTGTATATCAAATAGAAGTCTTATTCCTACGATTTAAAATGACACCTGTCTGAGGTCTGTAACTTTAAATTGACATTTAAAGTTATGGCGGCTACTGAATTTTGGCTTTTTTTGCAATATTTAAAAAGCAGTATCTCAGAAACAAGTGGATCAAAAATCTGAAAAAGTAATAATTTTAAACATCACATGATAAGGTACAAATCTACCAAAAATGAACCAAATCCATGACATCAAGGTTCCATGCATTCGTTGATTTGATATGGAATGACCCAGTTTAAAGCTCTCCTTATCAAATTTTCAAGCCTCCTTGCAAAAAGATTCCTTCCAGCACTGATGAGGTCACCCCATCCTCGCCCAATAGCTCATCTGAATGGAATAGCAAACCATGGTCCAAGAATCTCAATTGTTTCTACTGGCACCATCTCCGAAGCCAATTGTTCACCTCCACTATTGTTCTTTCCTTTCATGAGCAACGTCCTTCTACATAGAAGAGAGACAAAATTACCACCTTCCCACCCAGGTCCTTCATCTTCCTACCCATCTCTTCATATGCCTTTGTAAAATCCCGAAAGCTGCATTTTCAAGTATCGTTGGTTCCTACATGGACAAAAAGAAAGGGGTTTAGAAACAGTGGGCCGCTTCCTCCCTCCCACTGTGCTCCTGCCGAGGAGGGGGTAGGTTGGGCTTTAATTCAACACTTCCACTTCAACCCTTCTGCCTTTTAAACAATTAATTCTAAATGGACTCTGGAAGGCTTTCACGGCCAGGATCCAATAGTTGTTGTGAGTTTTTTCTGGAAGTTTTTCTTCCTGACGTTTTGCCACACTCTGTGGCTGGCATCTTCAGAGAGCAAGGAGCTCAGGGGACTAGGAGCACTCTCTGTGCTCTGGGGTATAGAGTGAGTGAGACTGGGGTTCTTAAAGTTGTGGGAAAGAGGAAGATTGTTCTATGCAGGACAATAGATGTCCGGCATTTTATTGTGATGGAGGGATTAACAAGATTCAAGGTAATCAGGGGTAGCAAGGATCCTACTATGTAGCTGATGGGTGTTGTTAGGTGTTCTACGATGTGAACTGATCACCTTTGCTTGTGGCTGGATAGGAATCATTGAAATTTGACCTTTTTGCACTCGGCAGCTTTAAGTACTGGAACGCAGGATTTGAAGATTTTTAGACTTTCTTCTATTTCATTGAAACTGTGCTTATGTTTGTGGATTTCTATGGCTTCCTGTGCAGTCTGACCTAGTGATTAGTAATGTTGTCCAGTAACTCTGTGTCCTGGAAGAGGATTTCATGTCCAGTTTGTTTCAGGGTGTGTTCAGCTACTCCTGATTTTTCAGGTTGTTTTAGCCTGCAGTGTCTTTCATGTTCTTTGATTCTGCTCTGGATGCTGCGCTTTGTGGTCCCGATATATACCTGGCCACAATTACAAGGTATCCAGTATACTCCTGCAGTGGTGAGTGGATCCCGGTTGTCCTTTGCTGACCGTAGCATCTGTTGTATTTTTGTGGTGGGTCTCAATACTGTTTGTAGGTTGTGTTTTTTTCAACACTTTGTCCATGCGGTCCGTGACTCCTTTTATGTATGACAGAAATACTTTGTTTGTTGGGGACTGTTTTTCTTCCTCAGTTTGGTGTTGTTTTTTCGGTTTGATGGCTTTTTGGTTTCATTCTTGGAATAGCCATTTGCTTGTAGGGCCCAATTCAGGTGGCTGAGTGTCATGGGTAGTGGTTGGAATTTTTATGTATCTGTATGAGTGGGTTTTCTGTAGACCTTGTGTCCTAATTTGAGGTCCAGTTTGCATATGACCATGACATCTAAGAATGGGAGTTTCCACTCTCTCTCTCTCCTTCCATGGGGAATTGTATATTTTGGTGGATATTGTTCAGGTAGTTTAGAAATTCTTCCAGTTTATCTTCGCCGTGGCTCAAAGTTACGAATGTGCTATCCACGTATTGGAACCAGACTGTGGGTACAATGGGTGCTGCATCCAGAACTTGTTTTTCCAAAAGATTCACTTCTAAATCCTTCAAATTCTGTTACATAGTCACATATAAAAAGACATTGTAAAGATTGTGGTCACTAAGTACAGGTGTAGAGAAAGAGCACTGAATTTAACCCATTTAAGACCATTCCAGAGCACAAAAATAAAAGGTGGGAGGCGATGAAATAGGAGCAGAGAGCAAAGGGAATTCCCACCAGATCAGTTCAGGAAGGAGTCCTGCCAGGAGGAGAAAGGAAGGCTTCCGCCCTGCCAGGGTTGATAAGATGTGTTCTCTCCCCAAACATTTTCCAACACGCCAAGCATTTGGAAGACTTCATTCCTGTTAGGACCATGTCTTGTCTAACAAAGTTTGTGTGGCACCTGAAGCTTTTCCACAGTCCAGATTTTTCAATGTCTTCTTAAATGTGTGGGTCATAATGTGTGTAGAAAGGAAAACAGAAACTTGCTCCTCAGTCCTGACATTCAAATGGCTTCTCGCCTGTGTGGGTTCTGTGATGGCTAGCAAGGTTTCCTGAAGTACGGAACCTCTTTCCACACTCCAGACATTCAAATGGCTTCTCGCCTGTGTGGGTCCTGTGATGGCTAGCAAGGCTTCCAGGTTGATTGAACCTCTTTCCACATTCCAGACATTGAAATGGCCTCTCCCCTGTGTGGATCATGTGATGCTTAGCAAGGTTTGCAGAATGACTGAATCTCTTTCCACACTCTAGACATTCAAATGGCTTCTCGCCTGTGTGGGTTCTGTGATGCTGAGCAAGTACTCTAGCCTGACTGAACCTCTTTCCACACTCCAGACATTCAAATGGCTTCTCCCCTGTGTGAGTCCTTTGATGGATAGTAAGGTGTCCAGCTTGACTAAATCTTCTACCACACTCCAGACATTCAAATGGCTTCTCCCCTGTGTGAGTCCTTTGATGGAGAGCAAGGTGTCCAGCTTGACTAAATCTTCTACCACACTCCAAACATTCAAATGGCTTCTCACCTGTGTGAGTCCTAAGATGCTTAGCAAGGCTATCAGAATGACGGAATTTCTTTCCACACTCTACACATTCAAATGGCTCCTCACCTGTGTGGGTTCTGTGATGCTTAGCAAGGATTCCAGCTTGGCTGAATCTCTTTCCACACTCCAGACATTCAAATGGCTTCTCGCCTGTGTGGGTTCTGTGATGCTTAACAAGGCTTCCAGAATCACTGAACCTTTTTCCACACTCCAGACATTCAAATGGCTTCTCGCCTGTGTGGGTTCTGTGATGCTTAGCAAGGCTTCCAGAATCACTGAACCTTTTTCCGCACTCCAGACATTCAAACGGCTTCACGCCTGTGTGGGTTCTCTGATGGGTAGCAAGGTGTGCAGAATGAGTGAACCTCTTTCTGCACTCCAGACATTCAAATGGCTTCTCACCTGTGTGGGTTCTGTGATGACTAGCAAGATTTCCAGAAGTACTGAACCTCTTTCCACAGTCCAGACATTCAAATGGCTTCTCGCCTGTGTGTGTTCTCATGTGTATAGTTAGATTTCTAGAGTGACTAAACTTCTTTCCGCACGCTAAGCATTCATATGTTTTCTCCCCTTGATTACTTTTCCTATTGGAACAAAGTGTTGAGGTGCTAGTAAAAGATTTTCCACATTCGGTGTACTCATTCCTTTCATTTCCTTTGGATGTTTTCAGAGCCACTTGGTCTTCCTCCTGACAAGTAATAGATTGCTCCATCTTCTCATCAACCTGTTTAACTCTAAACCTTTTCCTTTGGGTCTGATTCTCAGCACAGTCTTTTGCATTTGAGCATTCAACCCCTTTCTCTGGAGCTTGGTGTCTTCCTCTTTTATTTCTTCTCTACAGCATCTTCCCTGCAAAATAGAAATGACCACAAAAATACAAAGTTTCAAATCAAGTAACAAACCCAATGAACTGCAATACAGCAGGCCTGCCCAACAGGTAGACTGGGGGCTACCAGTGGTCCGTGAAGAGTTCAAAAGTAGCCCGCCAGCCATCAATTTAAAAAATGTGAGGACATAAGATCTCCACATCTACCTCCCCCACCACAATGACCACCACTGCCCCAGAAAAGCTGTGTCTCAGCCGAGTGGGGCAGTTCAAGGGCCATGGCACAGTCCCCTGCTCTCCCTACTGGCCAGATGATCAGTATGCCACTGTCTCATGACCAATTGAGTTGTTGGTGCAGAGCGGAGGAAAGGGAGTGGAGGGGACAGCAAGGGGTGGGTTCATGGTCGTGCCCACCTCCTTTGCGTGCTGCTGACATCCTCTTCTTCTCCCCCCCCAGAGAATTCCTTCCTCCCAACCTTCCATCCTCCTCCTCCCACCCCCACAGCTGCCTCACAGAGACTGTGACCTGCCACTCCTCCTGCTCCCCTTCTGAGCCATTCCTTCCTCCTTGCTCCTCCTTGGCAATATGATTGCTCCGCTGCTGGCTTGGCCCATCTCAGCTGCACAGAGAACATGGCAGAAGTGAGTGAGATCTATGGCAGCAGCAGCAGTAGCAGCGAGGGGGCTGGAAGGTAGAAGGGGGAAAACAGGTGGAGAAGTAGAGTCAAGTCAGGCCCCGGGCAGGTTGGGAGGGAAAGTGCACCTTTTAAAAAAAGTCTTCCAGCAGCCCGGACAAGCGGAAGGGGCGATCTGCGCAAGCATGCACACGCCTCCCTTGCACCCATCCACACTGGCTCGAGCTGGTGTAAGGGAAGCGTGTGCATGGTCAGCCTTATCATAAGAATGCAATGAAATATGTTCCCTCCAGAAAGGATTAATTGATTTTCAATGCATTCCTATGGGAAACTGCTGCTCTGATTTTTTTTACTTATTTTACAAATTTTTACTTATTTTACAATTTTTTTTACTTATGAGGAACTGGCAAGCCACTCCAGTATTCCTGCCTAGAAAACTCCATGGGCATGGAGTCACGAAGAGTCTGTCATGACTGTAATGACACAACACATACACATATGCTCAAAACAGATAAAATTCACAAGTAGAGGTTTTAGTGTAGTAGCCCTCAGGAAAAAGTAGACCTCAGCCTGTCCAAAGTTCGACAGCCCTGCAATAGAGGATGATTATTTAGAGGGAACATTACTTATTGGTAGGAAAAACCAGATGCACATATATAATTTGGGATGCAGAGAGTTTCACAGTAATATCTGTGAAGAGTCTTGGGATCATCGCATTACTGCACATCAGGCACTGATGTCCTAATGTGGAAGGTGGGGAAATAGAGGAGACCATCACACCCCTGCTGAGTGCCCCCTCTGCCTTGGAAGGGAACCCAAAGGGAGAAAGAGGGAAGACCAGAAACCAAAGGAACATCAAAACTCCCCAGGTAGAATAATGGGAAATGGAGAAAAATGTTGGAGGAGGTGAAGAGAAGGGGGATGGATATTAAAGGGGATGGAAAGTGGAACAAAGGTGGGAGAAGAGCAAAAAAGGAGGAGAGCTACAGGCCAAAGAGCAATAGGAGCAAGGAAAAAGTGCTCATTGGACGCTGTACAAACAAAATATGCATGCGAAAATAGGCGGCATTGTACCTATGTGAAGAGCTTAAGAGCCCTAAACCTAAAGTCTAAACAAACAAGGCAAGATGCTCTTAGGTGTGAAATCTAGCCCTTCTGCACTTTTGGTTTTTCCCAGGATTGTCTCTAAGATGCAAGTCAAGAGTCTGGTGGGAGTTTGATGGTTCCACTCCAGGCCGCTGAGGGAAAACTGTACAAACCCACTTCTCCCAAGAAAGAAAGCACAGACCCTCTGCCTACTCCCACCTCTCCACTGGCCCTCTCTGCAAAACATATCTGTTCCTGGTTCGCAGGGGGCTTCACACAGAGAGCTTTAGCCTTCCATTTGGGAATTGAGATAATTTAGTCAACTCGCTAGGTTTAGCCATTAGGGGATGTTATTCATATTTATCTATTTAAAACATATCTGCCCTGCCTTTCTCCCTGAAAGGGTTCAAAGTGGCTATGTAGAAAATTAAGTGACTTCCTTTAAATATCTTGACACCTAACAAGTTAGAAGTCAATGTGACTGGATAAAGGCCAGAGCTGGAAGTGGCCTGTGCATCAATGGGAGTCAAATTATGGGGCGGGCAGAGGTGAACCCCCACTAATTCAATCAATTTAGTTGATTCTTTTTTATTTGTTTGTTTACTATTCCATCATCATAGCATATCACATTTATCAGCTAATTTCTAAACACAATTCCAGTTGTCATTCACCATATTGTCCTGGTGTACCAGTCGTGTCTCAATACCGCATAATGCATTATTTCTTCTCTCAAAATAAACATAAAATCTTTTCCATGTCAAATAGTACTCAGAAACCTCTTTTTCTTTAATTCTCAATGTCATTATGTCCATCTCAACACAATCTAAGGTTTTTTTGTATAATTACTTATTCTCAGACTTTCACGCATGTTCCAAGAGGGGTGAGTCACCTCTGGACGAGCTCTCTGGGACGATAAGTATTTTATTACTTTAAATGGCTCAGTCATAAGGGAGAGAGGCTAAAACTTGTTGAAAAGAAAGGGGGGCCCTCCCTCTAATCTCCTCCAATTAGTGATTGATATCTCCCTCCGGTCGGAGGTCGTTGGAGATCAACATCAAAGGAGAGGAGAGTCAAATGAAAATGGCTTTCACCAAATGCCAAGAAGACCTCTTGATAAGCAAAATTGTACAGGCAGTGAAGGAGGAGATTGACGGGAATCAGTGACGGGAACAACAGCCATGACTGAGAAGAAGGGGCTGCTTGCGAGGGTGGTGGCGGCCGCAAAATAGCAATAGGCTCATCAGCATTCAAACACAGCGTGTGCTGCACCCAGACATGAAGTGGAAAACAACCATTTGAATCAGGGGACACCAACCCGGGGGTTACATGAATACCTTTAGACAATGCAGAGTTCACAGGGAGTAAAACAGCTTGCGAAGGGGGGCAAGAGGACAAGGAAAACACAGAATGAGGTACAGAGGCATCAAAAGGAGCAGCCAATTTGAGTGTCCATGCCCCATTATGCAGCCAGTCATATGCTGGGTCTTCCACACCCTTTAACCACTCAGACGCTAGCCAATGGTCAGAAGGGGGCGGGCCGTAAGGCGTCTGCGCCCACGTTCCGATTCATCTCCCCTGCTGTTTCACCTGGGCCTGGTGGGGGCCGTGTTGGAGTTTCCCAGCCCCCTAGTATCTCCCCCCCCCCCAGTTTTATTGGCAGGGTTGGACCGGCACTGATTTGCCCAAAGATACCCCTTATGGCAAAGAGAGCATTTCTTAGAGGGACACTTTTGAGTTATGGGCAGGGAGCGGCACTGACTTCTGAAGTGTCCTTCCTTGTTGCACCCGAAACAGCGGCCCCCAGTGGCAGGATTTGAATTTGCATGAACTGCAGCAGCAAAGAGCTGAGCTTTATATGAATGCGAGCCCACATTCTGGCAAACTTTCATCATATCAGTGACAGTCGAACCCGAGCGGGAGTATGTGGACGTTAAAGCCTGCTTACAGTCCTCATTGGCATTTTCATAAGCTAGTTGTTTGGAAATTAGCTTTCTAGCATCCTCGTTTTCAATTTGTCTCTCCAGAGCAGTTAGGAGGCGAGTGACAAATTCTGTATATGGCTCCTTAGCTCCCTGTTGAATTGTTGCAAAACCCGCTGTTGATGTAGGGTCGCCCTTTTGGGGCAAAGAAGTCCATGCTCTAACAACTATTGCAGCAACTTGTTCCAGAGCCTGATCAGTGAGGGCAATCTGCTGAGGGGTCGTTACATAATTCCCTTCCTCAACCAACATTTGCAGGGTGATATTAATATTGGCAGTTTTGTTCTTTGGGCTTTCGCCATGGCCAGGCATCGCCATTCTGCTCAAAATAGCAAAAGATCACCTGGGGGAAATATCTCACTAGCCAACTGGTCCCAATCTTTGGGGATTAATCGTTGCTCCCCTGTTATTCAGTAAGACTTTTTTGTATGGAGCTTGCGTGGCATTCATTTTCACTCTTTTATGCAAGGCTTTGATATATTCCAGCGCAAGAGGCTCATGTCTATCAGGAACAGCTGGCTGACCCCCTCCAGCAGGATGCCCTCGGATTACGGGGTATAAGGAAGGGGGTTCATCCTCCTCCGCCACCATTAATTGAGCAACTGCTATGGTGCGGGACAAATCCCGCTGCGGGACAGAGTTCATAGGGTCCGGCGACTCTGGTGGTTGGGATAAGTCCTCTGCATACTGAGGAGGCGGGTCTGGGTCTGGCGGAGCAGAGAAACACACCGGTGTAAGTGGTATGTCTCTTGGGGCGGCAAATGAGGCTGTGTTGTTGTGATTGGAGTCTGAACCCCCATCCAGAAAATTTGAGTGGCTGAAGACTGACTGAGTAGCAGGTTTTAGGAGTCAGCTTTGCTATACACAGGCAGGTCTTACACCACATCAGCTGGGCTGTGACCGACACAAGGGGATGGGACTGAAGAGCCTTGCCTATTTTATCCCATTCTCAGATCTGTGGTTCCGGAACTGTCCTCTGGGACCCATGGGCACACTTCATCGATGACTTTGACAAATTGTACAATGTCCCAGTGATCAAAGGGATGGGCATTTTGCTTCAGTAGAGTAGTTAACTCTTCCACCCACTGTTGTTGTGGGATTGAAAGTCTGGAGCCCATAATGCAAAGAAGTAGGGGTTTCCTACATGTCTATCTTCACCAATAACTCACCCAGGGATCCTTAATTGGATGCTAGCGTGCGCGTACAGCCCGGGCAGGGTGTTGGATCAGTTATGCTGTCGAGACGAAAGCTGGGATCAACCGCTGGAAGGGACCACAACTGGATCCAGTGAATGAAAAAGGCAGCAAAACCTGCGGTTGGCCGATGAAAAAGGCAAAAGGCTGGGATTGGTCGACAAAAAGGAGTTCAGCCTCAGAGAGGGCACCAGAATGACGGGATTCTCCCACCCGTTAAGGGAAAGTACCGATCTACCAGGGCCAGCCTGGAGATCGCGGCGTGGAGAATGACAGACTGCAGTCAGGGATTCTGGTGCAAAAGCCAGCACGGTTTGAACTGCCCCTCCCACCTTGAGCAGCATCTTTTATGAGTTTAACACGTCAACAGGCATGTAGGTGAGGGGCGGGCAAGTCACCCAATCAGCAGACTAGATATAAATAGATTTTCTACCTAGTTACAGCCTGAGCATGCATAATACAGCAGATTACATCAGTATGACTAAGCAGGACTATTATCTTGTCATGTACGCACTTCTTTCAGCGGCATGTTTTCAGGGGAGGCGCTGCTTTGTTCGTGACAGGCTTACTTGTAGGCAAAGGCATAGAGGTACAAATCAGTTACAAGCTAATAGAGATAATTACCAGCAGATACAAAGAGATACAAAGAGGATAAACCAGGCCTGCCCAAAGTCCGGCCCGGGGGCCAAATCCGGCATGTCAGGCCATTCTGAGTGGCCCGTGTCTGGCTGGCCCGCCCCTCCCTCGCCCCATTTTTAAAAAAATCTTCTGCCAACACTGACACCGCTGGGAAGCTTGGGCGGCTGGGCGGACGGGTGGTCTGCCGCCACCGGCACTGCAGGGGAAAGTGTGGGGGTGGGCAGGCCAGCGGGCCTCTGCCACCACCAAGGAGCTTTGGGGTGGGCTGGCAGGTGAGCCGTCACCACCGCTGGGGAGCTTGGGGGGGTGCAAGGTCGCACAGATCACCTCTTCCAAAGAGCGACCTGTGGCCAGGGCTCGCTGTGCTTCCTTTGGTGCCCACCTTCCTTCTTTCCTCCCTCCCTTGGTCCCCACCTTCCTTCCTTCCTTCCTTCCTTCCCTCCCTCCCTTGGTCCCCACCTCCCTCCCTCCCTTCCTTGTTGCCCACCTTCCTTCCTTCCTTCCTTCCTTCCTTCCTTCCTTCCCTCCCTCCCTTGGTCCCCACCTCCCTCCCTCCCTTCCTTGTTGCCCACCTTCCTTCCTTCCTCTCTTGGTTTCCACCTCCCCCTCCCTCCCTCCCTTGGTCCCTGCCTTCCTTCCTGTGGGTGGGGTTGCAAGGGGTCAGTGGGTGGGGCTTACAGTGGGGTGGCAGGGTCGGGGAGCAACCGGCCCCTGACACATTCTCAGCCACCAAATTTGGCCCTCCTTACAAAATGTTTGGGCACCCCTGGTATAAATGGTTATATATGCTTACTAGTGCTACTTTTCACTGCAGCACAGCTGCTAGCTTCCCACAGGAGATATCTAAAACAGTTCGAGCAGAGCTACGATGAGTGATCCAGGAGGACCTTACAGAGATAATTCAGCAAGAAAACAGGAAATTAAATGACAATATAAAAAAACTGGTTGAACATGTAAATGATTTAAGTGACAATGTTAGAGCGGTGGGGAAAGGGTGGATCAAACAGAACTGAGATTAAAGAAGCTGGAAAATCGGGCTGTGCAAGCTGAAGAGAGACAGTGGCGTAAAAACTTCAAAGTTGTTGATTTACCGGAGATGATTTACGGTAAGGACATTATTCCTGAACTGTTATCTCTCAGGTCTGCTAATAATGTGGAAATAATAACAGAAGATGTAATAGAAAGAGCACACAGAGAAGTGATACCGAAACCTAAAGATTCAGTGCGCTCAAGAGATGTTATAGTTGCACTGTGTAAAGAGAGACTGACTGATCAGTTATTGAAAGAGCTAAGAAAAAAAGGACCCTTAAATTATAAAGGAGCCACCATAAGGTTCTTCCCGGACTTATCTCTGGAAGCTTCAAAGAGAAGACAGGAAAGAGAACTGACTGTTGCCAACTGCAGATTTTCATGGATTTATCCCACTACAATATTGGTAATTAAAAACAATAAAAAGTTTAAAGCAAAAAATTCAAGGGAAGCGGAACTAATGTTACAAAGCATGGGGATTAGTTCGCCAGAAAGAATCCAAGAACAAGAACAAGAACCGGAAGGAGAATGAGAGCTTCGTGATGAAGAATAAATGACTCTTTGTGTAAACAGAGGAATAACAGAGAGTTAATAGAAAAAGAGAGTAAGCGCTTAAATGTGAATAGGATATGGTATAAAATATAGGACATGCACATGTGGAGAGAATATTATTACAGGACTTCACTCACATGAATTACTGGGATGAAAAGAAAAAGTCATGAAAAGGGCTAATAAGGGAAAAGGGAGGGGGAAGGAGGAAGGAGGAGGGAGGGAGAAGAGAAAGTACTTGACGCCGGGGGAGGATTACCATTGGTATGATTCAAGGTAAAAGGGAGGTGGAGGAGAAACTGAGTGGTGAATTCAAGCGGGGGAAGAAGTAAGTTATAGGTGTCTTGGTAATTTTGTAAGGAGAAAACATAGATAATGAAATGATTAGAAAATTAAGGAGGCTGAGCATACATTATAAGTTTTAAATATTAGTCTACAGGGGCAAAAGGAGAGTGCCAATGAGAAGTCCAAGCTTTGCATTGTGCTCGGGAATGGGTAGTAAGCCCATGGAAGGGGTGGGGCTGCAAAGCAGGGGTTTAAGAAATAAGAAGCAAGCAAATAAAAGAAAATTAAAGTGGAATGGTAATGCCAAAATAGGTGATGAGAAAGATCAATGGGAGGGGACATGAGATTCCTCTCATTAAACATAAATGGAATGTCATCTCAAGCAAAAAGAATGAAATTAGCACAGTTGTTAAAGAAAGAAAATGTAATGATTCTTTTCCTACAGGAAACTCATAGGGACAAAACAGAAAATAGAGTGTTATTTTCCCACCCTGCATGGCCTACTAAATGGCAGTTTCAATCAAAAGGAACAAGGAAATTGAGAGGAAAGCTCCAGGCTTAGATGGATGTATGGCTCTGTTTTATAGACAGTTTCAAGAGGGCTTAGGAGAAAGAATGGAGAAATTATTTAACGATATAATGCAAGGGGAAGGAATTCCAGAAACATGGAAGGAGACAAAAATTACCCCTCTGAAAAGGCAAGGTAAAGCAGAAGAACAAGTAACTTCATACAGACCAGTTACATTGGCTAACCAAGATAACAAGATTTTCACAAAAATATTAGCTAAGAGATTAGAGATGCAATTCCAGATTTAACACAGGAGGATCAATATGGGTTTGTCAAGGGAAGATATATAGGTGATCCAATAAGGATAGCAATGAATATAATGGCAGATGCCAAGAGGAAACGAAGTAAAGTGGGGAAAATAAAAAGGAACACAAACTCTGGCAAAAGAAATGTAAGAAGATGATAAGAGAGGCAAAGAAAGATTTTGAGGAATGCATGGCTAGCAATATAAAGGGTAATAATAAAAGCTTTTTTAAATATGTTAGAAGTAGAAAACCTGCCAAAAAACCTGTTGGCCCCCTGGATGGTGAGGGAGGAAAAGGGGAGGTTAAGGAGGACTTGGAAATTGCAGAAACATTCAGTGACTTCTTTGCATCTGTCTTCACGTCAGAGGACCTTGGGCAGATTCCGTTGCCTGAAGAATTAAATCAAATTCTTGACGAAAGAATTAAATCAAATACAGGTTAAAAGAGAAGATGTTTTAGGACTAACTGATAAATTGACAACTCACCGGGCCCAGATGGCATCCACCCAAGGGTTATTAGAGAACTGAGAAATTGCAGATCTCTCAATGATAATGTGCAACTTGTCTCTTAAAACGGCCACAGTGCCGGAGGACTGGAGGATAGCGGATGTCACACCAATTTTTTAAAAAGGAAGGGGGGGGGACCCGGGAAACTACAGGCCAGTTAGCCTTACATCTGTCCCAGGGAAGATGATGGAAAGCCTCATCCAAGAGAAAATCTTAAAACACATAGAACAAACCTTGCCGAGAGAAAACCAGCATGGCTTCTGTAAGGGTATGTCTTGTCTGACAAATCTTTTAGAATTTTTTGAAAAGGTCAACTGACGTGAATTTGGGTGAACCGGTGGATATAGTTTATCTGGATTTCCAAAAGGTGTTTGACAAATTCCCTCACCAAAGGCTGCTGAGAAAATTGCACAGTCAGGGAATAAGAGGGCAAGTCCTCTTATGGACTGAGAACTGGTTGAGATCCAGGAAACAAAGAGTAGGTGTCAATGGGAAATTTTCACAATGGAGAGAAGTGAAAAGCGGTGTGCCCCAGGGATCTGTCCTGGGACCGGTGCTTTTCAATCTATTCATAAATGACCTGGAGACAGGGATAAACATTGAGGTGGCCAAGTTTGCAGACTTTTCCGTGTGGTAAAAACCAGAGGAGATTGTGAAGAGCTCCAGAAGGATCTCTCCAAACTGGGGGAATGGGCTGCCAAATGGCAAATGCATTTTAATGTAGCCAAATGTAAGGTAAAGCATATTGGGGCAAAAAATCAAAACTTTATCTATCAACTCATGGGCTCTGAGTTATCCGTGATGGATCAGGAAAGAGATCCTGGTGTGTTGGTGGATAGCTCCATGAAGGTGTCTACCCAATGTGTGGCAGCGGTGAAGAAGGCCAATTCCAAGCTAGGAATTATCAAAAAAGGGATTGAAAATAAAACAGCCAACATTATAATGCCATTATACAAAACAACAGTAACACCTGAAGTATTGTGTACAATTCTGGTCATCACATCTCAAGAAAGACATAGTGGAACTGGAAAAGGTGCAAAAGAGAGCGACTAAAATGATTACTGGGCTGGGGCACCTCGCTTATGAGGAAAGGCAAAAACATTTGGGGCTCTTTAGTCTGGAAAAAAGGCACCTCAGGGGGGATATGATTGAGACATACAAAATAATGCAGGGCATGAGTAAAGTGGATAGAGGGAAGCTCTTCTCCCTCTCACAAAATACCAGAACTAGGGGACATACACTCAAATTGTGGGCTGGGAGAGTAAGAACAGACAAAAGAAAATATTTTTTCACCCAGTGTGTTGTTAGTCTGTGGAACTCCCTGCCACAGGATGTGGTGATGGCATCTGGTCTGGATGCCTTCAAAAGGGGATTGGACAGATTTCTGGAGGAAACGTCCATCACAGGTTACAAACCATGATGGAGACATGTAATCGCCAGGCTTAAAACCGGGGTACTTCAAGGGCCAGATGCAGGGGAGTGGTATCAGGAGACACATATCTAGTCTCATGCGCTCCCAGAGGCATCTTGTAGGGCCACTGTGAGATACAGGAAGCTGGACTAGATGGGCCTCTGGCCTGATCCAGTATGGCTCTTCTTATGTTCTTAAAGTGACAATAGTAAAATTGGATATTAAACAAGCTTTTGATTCTGTAGAAAGAGAGTACTTACTAAAGTTAATAAAACAGATGGATATTATAGGTCCTTATGCAAATGCAGTAAAGGAAATTGTGAGGGGAACTTCTCTGAGGGCTCAAGAGGGACCCCTGCACGCCCTGCCAAGGTGTTGGAGGGGCCAAAGAAACCGGAAAACCTGATGAAACTTTCACCACTGGAGAGGTTCATGGCCCTGAAAGGGTATTATGATGCTCTTAGAGCAAAGGAGAAGGAGGAGACCCGGAGGGCGGAGGAAAGTAAAAAGAAGGACTTGGCGGGAAAAGGGAACCAATCCGCTCCTGTGGAGGTGGGGTTTGCAGCATGTAAAAAGGGAGGGAAGAGGGTGCTCCCAGAAGGATGGGAATGGGTGTGGATGGAGAACCCATGGACGGGAGATTGGGAACAGATGATGATGCCGCACAAAGAGGCTGAGAGCGACAGACGTCGTGCTCACCGCCAGAAGTGCTCCTACTCTGGCGAGAGAGAGTACAGAGAGTACAACCGTAAGCTGAAAGAGATATGTAAGGACCTAGAGTTAGAGAGATGGCTGATAAAGATTCGGCAGGAGATCGAGGCCGGGACCTTGAACCCGCGGGAGGAGCTGAGCAAGAGGCCCGATTATCCCTTTCGTACGCCCCAGCCGGGACCACGTGGGCCCAGATACACTTTGGAAGTTGGGACACAAGCAGGGAACCCCCAAACCTCCTTGAGGGAGATTGGGACACAGGTAGAGGGGCTGAGGCTTTCGGAGAGGGAGGAAGAGAGCCATGGTGGAACCGAATACCCACAGGTGGTGGTGGGGAACTTGATCACATTCTAGAAACCCCAACCTATGGAGGAAAGAACCCGTTCCTGTCTGATGTTAAAGAAGTTGATTCTGTTGTTAGAAGAAAAGCACTGTTGGCTACTGATGTACCCAATAAAAGTTCTGTTTCCTTGTTACGTGAGATGCCTTCTTTGCAACGGGAAGGGCGGGAAGCCTGGGCGAAGACGGAACCCTCACAGAAATATATAAAGAAAATTTTGCAAGGGTAAGACTAAATGGATCATTAGCAGAAACGTTTAAAGTGGAAAGAGGTACAAAGCAGGGATGCCCCTTATCCCCCTCGTTATTTGCATTAGCGATGGAATCACTGGCCCAAAATTTGAGAGAATGTACTCAAATTAAAGGGTATAAAATAGGAAAAGAGGAAATAAAGTTAAACATGTTTGCAGATGATTTAATTTTAATATTGACCAATCCTTCAGAAGTGGCAGGTCCTCTGATTAACATATTAAAGAGGTTTGAAAAAAAAATCAGGGTTAGAAGTAAATTTACAAAAATCAGAAATCATGTTTCTAAATGTTCCTAAGAAGGAGCAAGATCAATTAAGGTTACAAATGAAAATGGGGAATGGAGTAAAAAAATGATTTATTTAGGGAGTGGTATTAACAAAAATTGGGAGAAACTTGTGGAGGATAATTATAATAACACTTGGAGAAAAATCCAGAAAATAATAAAGGGCTGGAAAGATTTTTAAAAAATGGTGATATTGTCAAAGTTTAGGGCTTTGAAAATTTTTATAGTTTCAAAGTTGTTATATTTATTTCAGGTACTCCCAATACTACTATCAGAAAAGATATTTTAAAAAATGGGACACTTCATTAAGGAAATGGGTTTTAGGCAAGAAAAAGCTAAGAATGAAACATAAAATCCTATATGCAGTAAAAGAAGAAGGAGAATGGAGTATGCCCTCTTTGGAAAAGTATTACAGTATATAGCTTTCCAATTAAAATGGACAATGAAGGTGGAGGAATATCCCAGACCCAAATGGAAAAGATTAGAAGATGTAATAAATAATTCAGCAGGTTATTTATGGATATTTGATAGAGATAAAAGAATATTGAAAGAAGTTAAGGGACCAAAACAAGTAACGATGGAGATTTTAATAAAGAGAACGAAAATAGGAGGAGTATCGAAATGGGGCCTTTTAGAGCAGTTTAATAAAGAGGGGAAGATTTTGTCACAAAAAGATATAAAGAATCTAAAAGAGAAAGGAGATTATAAAATCAAAGACATGCATGATTTAATGTTAGCAGGAGAGGGGATAAATAAACTAACAGGGATATTAGGGAATCAAAAATGGATGGTGGTAGAAAGTATGAAAAGAAGATATGAACAATGGTTCCATTCTCTTATGGGAAAAGAAGATAGGCAATGAGAAGTGGTGTATAAGAAATATGAAGAAAAAAGGTCGGAGCAGGAGAGATTTATAGATATTTGGTCAGATTGGGAAATCAGACTGAAAATTTAATTAAATATAATCGGAAAGATGATATGGATTTAAATACAGAAAAGACTATATTAAGGGGGATAAGAGAGGTAAAATTGGAAAAAAAATCAAGGATATGCAATTGAAGGTATTGCATAAATGGTATTATACCCCACAGAAATTAAATAGAATAAATAATAACATCGCAATATTGTTGGCATTGTAAAAAAGAAAAAGGTACTTTTGCACACATTATATGGAAATGCGAGAAAATATGAACATATTGGAAGAAAGTAGAAAATTGGTTATCAGAAATTACAAAGGATTGAGCTAAAATAGATCATATTTGCTTGTGTGTGTGTTATGATGTTACAGTCGTGACCGACCCTTCATGACTCCACGTCCATGGAGTTTTCTTGGCAGGAATACTAGAGTGGTTTGCCAGTTCCTACTCCAGGCATCTACAGCTCCTGGTATTTCCTGGTGGTCTCCCATCCAAGTACTAACCAGGGCAGACCCTGCTTAGCTTCCAAAATCAGGAGAGATCAGATGTGCTTAGGGCATCTAGGAAGCTTAGGGTTAGTACATAGAGAAAAACAATGGAGAGGCATAAAAAAGATTGTGGCTATAATGGTATTAACAGGTGGATGGAAGGACCAAGAAAAATGGAAAGATGATAAATGGAAAGATTATATACATCTATTTTTTTCAAAATGAATGGATACAAATTATGAAAGAAGGAAACAGGATTTTAAAGGAGTGGGAGAAATATATAAATTGGATAAAAGGGAAGCCTGAGAACGAGAAATGGGCTAGACCAGTGCTCCCCAACCTTTTTATCCCTGCGGACCGGTAAATTTTTGATAATTTTTCCGTGGCCCGGGGGTGGGGGGTAGGGGGTGGAAGGGGGGGGAGATAAAGGAATGTGAATGGGGGGTCGGGCGGGAGAGAGAGAGAGAGACGCACACACGCACGACCGCACCACCCCACCCCCTCCCTCTCACCTTTGCAAACCAGCCAGTTGGGACTCTTCCTTTCCGGGGAGGCCCGGCTTTGCTCGGGGACCGCCGCCGCTGACGGGGCCGGATCCTTCCCGCGGAGGAGGAGGAGGAGGAGCAGGCGCTGCCTTCGGGCCCCGCTGAGACACCGGAGAAGCGCGGGGCGGCGGCGGCGGCAGCGAAGAGCCCGGGGGAGGCGGCGGGTGGGGGGCCGAGGGGGGCTGCCGCGCGCCCCTCCCCCTCCTCCTCGTGTGGACCCGGTGGGCGGCTTTCTTTCTTTTTTTCTTTCTTTCTTTCTTTCTTTCTTTCTTTCTTTCTCCCTCCCTCCTTCCTTTCTTTCTTTTTCTTTCTCTCTCTCTCCCTTCCTCTTTCTCCCCCTTTCTTTCTTTCTTTCTTCCTCCTTCCCCTTTCTTTCTTTTTCTTTCTTTCTTTCTTTCTTTCTTTCTTTTTCTTTCTCTCTCTCTCCCTTCCTCCTTCTCCCCTTTCTTTCTTTCTTTCTTTCTTCCTCCCTTCCTCCTTCCCCTTTCTTTCTTTCTTTCTTTCTTTCTTTCTTTCTTTCTTTCTTTTTCTTTCTCTCTCTCTCCCTTCCTCTTTCTCCCCCTTTCTTTCTTTCTTTCTTCCTCCCTTCCTCCTTCCCCTTTCTTTCTTTTTCTTTTTCTTTCTCTTTCTTTCTTTCTTTCTTTCTTTCTTTCTTTCTTTCTTTCTTTCTTTCTTTTTCTTTCTCTCTCTCTCCCTTCCTCCTTCTCCCCCTTTCTTTCTTTCTTTCTTTCTTCCTCCCTTCCTCCTTCCCCTTTCTTTCTTTCTTTCTTTCTTTCTTTCTTTCTTTCTTTCTTTCTTTCTTTCTTTCTTTCTTTCTTTCTGGGTGGGGCGATTGCATGGGGGTCGTGGGGGCGGCGGGATGGGGGCAATGGGGTCGCGGCGGTGGCGGGGGATTACAGGAGTTTTTCAGCAAGGCGGCGGCGCTCCCGGGACAGGGGCGAATGGATACAAATTATGGGGAAGAAGGAAAGGAAAACATCAGGATGACGCCCCCGCCCGCCCCCCCAACACAAGCGCGGCGGCGGCGGGGAAAACATCTGGGCCGGCCCGCAACGCCCCCCCGCCCGCCCCAACACAGGCGCGGTCCGGCGGTGACGGCAGCGGGGGGGCTCTGCCCTGGAGCGCGGCTGCAGGGAGGGGCCAAAGGGCGCACGCCCCGGGGGAGGAGGAGGAGGAAGGGGCACCTACCTGCTCTTCCGACCGAGGGCCCCCCTCCCCCGCCCGGCCCCCGCGCCGCCCGGGGCGGGTGGTGGTGGTGGTGGTAGGAGGAGGAGGGCGGAGGAGGAGGATGCCGTGGCTGCTGCTGCTGCTGGTGGTGGTGGAGGGCGAGGAGGAGGAGGATGCGCGCCGCCGGCGGCGGGCAGAGGAGGGAGGCAAAGGCAAATGCGGCGGCAGCGGCTCCTCCGCTCCTCCAGCCTTCCTCCTCCACCGGCCGCCCGCGGGAGAGAAGAGGAGGAGGAGGGGGGCGGCGGAGGAAAAGGGGAGGAGCCTCCCCGGCCTCCCCAGGCGGCCCAGTGCCGACCGGTCCACGGCCCGGCACCGGTCCGCGGCCCGGGAAATGGGGACCACCAGGCTAGACTATTCCATCATGCCTTAATAATGTTTAATATGAAAGGGTAGTGAATTTGTGCTTGCTGGGGGGAGGGGAGAGGGAGGGTTAATGAGGAAGGGACTAAAGGATGGGGTGATGTTTTTGAAATAATTGTAAAGACTGGAAATGTATGTTGTTAGTTCCTCAATAAAATAAAATTTAAATTAAAAAAAATTAGTTATTCTCTAGCTGTGTTTTCATTTTTCCACATTTGGGCCTAAACTATTCTAGCAGCAGTCAAGAGATGTAATATCTGTCCTGTGTATTCACATTTTCTGGTATAATACTTAGCAAAAACATCTCTGCCTTAAATTTTATATTCAGCTTAGTTATTTCTATGAGCCATCTGTGTATTTTAATCCAACATTTGTTTGCCTTTGCACAGGACCACTATGCATAATTAGAAGTCCCATCATGAGTCTTACAATGCCAACATTTTTAAGACAGGTTTGTAAGTATTTTTGCTAATCTGGTTGGTGGTAAGTGCCAAGGTGAAAGGACTGGAGCATCCACAGACAATCGTAGTATGGGAGAGAACACTCTCAGGATGCTGGTAGAAAGTGCATGCTACATCAGCTGGGTAACCTTACCAACAATTATAAAAGTCTTCAGCTGTAGCTAGCAACAGACTGAGAAGTAAGACATTAAACCGTCTCCAGAGTTTCTTTGAGCACAGGTTAGTGGTGTGTATCGTAGTATAATATTGCAGTTATGTAGAACAAAAATAATTTTTTATCCTACTAAACAATGAAGTGAGAATACTAAGAAAGACAAGAGTATGTTTGGCAACAAGTGGAACACAGAGATAAATGCCCGAAAACTTAGCTTTAGATAAGATGTTTGGAAATAGTTGTGGACAACACCCACATACATGCAAGCAGATATATAATACCCTATATATAGAAATAGTGGGGCAAACAGTAAAATACCCATGTATCTGCTATCATCACTTCTCTTTTGAAGCTATATATTTTTGAAATTGCACACATGCATACCACGCCCTATATGGTTGTTCTCCAGAATGTTATTATGCAAGTCAGTTAGTAGTCTGAGACAGCAGGCCAGACTGTTTTTTTTAAAGTATACCTTTAACACTCAATGATTTTCATATTGACCATCATATATACTGTTTTAGCATCCAAAGTTTTCCTGTATTTGATATGAAATGTTTCTGTATGTTTGGAAGTAGTTGTGAATAACACCTACACATATGCATGCTATCTCATATGTTAAGCAATGGGACAAACAGCTAAAAGGTCCATGTACCTGTCAATATCACCCCTCCTTTTAAAACTATACCTTTGGAGTTGTATGAAATATGTGCACACCATGTTCCACACGATTGTTTTCTTAGAACAGCATATTTGGGAAAAAAACCTAGAATGATATGGGTGCCAGATAGTTAGTGGCCTGAGACAGCAAATCAGTCAGTCTAAAAAGTATCCCCACAATACTTAGTGTTGACTATCATGCATACTGTTTCAGCATTCTAAGTGTTAAATATGTGTTTGATTATTAATGCTTCTGTTTGTTGTTCATATAAAATTCTCTGACTCTATGTCTTTTAAATGCCCCCCTTTTTTATAGTGAAAAAGTCCCTGAAGAAGGCCATTTGGGCCGAAACGCGTTGGGCTCTTTTAATAAACTTTTAATAAACTTTCTATCAGCATCCTGAGAGTGTTCTCTCCCATACTACGATTGGTGGTAAGTGCCAACGCTAAAACATTTTGTATAAATTTTCTTTATAGGATGTTGCCAGAGTTAATTTGCTGTTCACACTCCATAATTTTTGCCATTTCTCTAGCTCAACTGTATAAACAAATTCATTGGCCCAACATATCCTTGTTCCTTTCACTTGCTCATCTTCCACTTTCCAGTCTAGCAAGAGTTGATAAAATATTTAAATTTATTTATATTCTGAATTGCTGTGATTCTTCATCACTCTTGGGTCCACCTGGGTTCCCATCTTGCTTCAGGTTCTCCCCAACTCATCCCAGGAGCGTTTTCATTCTCCTCTTCCCCCATGCTAGACAGCTACAGATGGGAGTGGCAAGGACTCCTAGTGTGGGAGGCCTGGGGAAGGCAACTCCCTGCTGAACTGGGCAAGGGGTGTAAGTGGTGGGCAGCAGTGGGAGAATCAAGGACCGTCTGCAGGAAGGAAGGGAGGGAGGGAGGAAAGTGCTGGAGATTTTAGTCTGCTTGGCCCAATTCTGCCCCTTCCCCACAGAGCAAGTAAAGTACAGAGTCACAGGTGGAGTTAATACATAACTTGCGAAACAGTGTTAGTGTTACAGACTTTTTTATTTCATCGGTAATCAGTCAAAATCATAACATAGGAGTGAAAGAAATTTATTTTACATATTCAATTTTATTCTAAGTTATCTTAGAATCTACCTACACTAAGTAAACCAGGCATGTCCAAACTTTAGCCCTCCTGCTGATGTTTTGGACCACAACTCCCAGAATTCCAAGCCTATATTTCCAATGGCAAAGGACCATGGAGTTGTGGTGCAAAACATCTGGAGGACTGAAGTTTGGACTTGCCTGAAGTAAACCATCCCTTAGAGCTGGATGACATGAAGGATAGTGTGAGTCTCCATTTTAGAAGAGATCAGGGGATGAAAACCGCCACTTCTTAACTGTAGAAAGGGACTCACTTGCTAGAGAGGAGGGGCAGAAAAGGACTAAGGGTAAAAACCCAAAGACGGCAATTGGCAGATAAACCCCCCATTGCATCCTGGGACACCAATGATCTGCATATGCTAACAAAAGGCACTCCCTCCTGCCCTGGAGGGGGGGATGATTATGAGCCCCAAATGAAGGGGTCCTTCTCTCTCCTAGTGACCCCTTCGTCCTTCCAATCGGATGTTTTTCTTTATATCCCAAACCAGGAAGATGCAGAAAGAGCTTGAAAACACGTCCACGCACAAGACGTTATCCGATGTTAGGCAACAACGTAGAAACAACGAGATCTTCACATGGAAAAGCAACGGAGGCTGAATTGCAACACTTTGCAAGCAAGACCAGAAGAAACAGGAGAGGGAGAGGAGAGAGGGAGAGGCAGGGAGTGGATCTCAGCAGGGAGGAAGAAAGAGGCCTTTTGCTCGGCCAGGGAGAGAAGAGGAGGACGAGCCTGGGCAGAAGAAGGGCTGCCTTTGCTTGGAACGAGCTGGCCCTCTTCCAGCCCAGTTCCGTTCCCCTTCCTGGGAAAGTAACGCCCGTTCCTTTCAGCCCATCCCGCCCAATGAAGCGCTCCTGGTAGAGGGCTGGGAGGGCAAATATAAGGCTGGCGGGGCGAGCCAACGTCTTCCTTCCTCGTTCCCCCACGTCCCTCCACTACATCACCCATCATCCCCACCCAGCAAGACCGCAGGGATTGTAGTCCAAATATATGTTCCAATGATTCCCCTGTCAGAATACTTGGAGAATTGATATATAGATGTATAAAGGCTACACTAGGCAAAGGCAAAATTCTCACCGTCGTCTGGCCTCGCTATGGGAGTTGTAGTCTGGAAGAGAAGGCGCGCTTCTTCCTCTCCGTTCAGAAGCAGGAAAAAGGAGGGAGGGAGGGAGGAGTTGGAGGACCATTTATACGCCTCCCTCTATTTCCTTCCTCTCTAGGAATGTGGCCGAGCTCAGCTGCTTTTAACCCTCTCACAGCCAAGCGCCCGGAGCCTTCCTGTGCCTCGCTCCCAGGAGGCTGAAGGGAGAGATCACACACACACACACACACACACACACACACACACACACACACACACACACACACACACACACACACACACACACACACACACACACACA
>JAPFRF010000024.1:12838164-12878932 GCA_029282475.1 Phrynocephalus forsythii
ACCCCCCTTTTTGGAGAAATTGGGGGTCCGATCCAGGGAGAAAACCCTCCTCCTCCTTCCCTTTCTCTTCCCCCCCCCGCAAGGAAAAAGGAAGGAGGGTGAAGCTTTTGAGGCCGAACCAGGACAGGGAACGGGGTGGGGGGGGAGAAGGCAACTGACCCCCAAAAGAACAACTCCAGGGGCAGATCGGCATTTGGGGGGGAATGGGAGGGGAGGGTCCCATGGGGGTGAGAAAGGCAGCGAGTGGGTCTTCACAGAGTGGCAGGGAAAAAAACGAAGCTATATATAGGGAAGGAGGGGGGCAGAAGGGACTCCCCCTCCTTTGGGTCATGATTTCGAAGGAATTATATCTCCCCCCACTCTCCCCCCGCCCCATGAAGGGGGAGATGGCAAAGAAGGAAAGGGATTAAAGTTCCTCCACGCCCAGGTTTCCTTCTCCTGAGCAAAACTCTGAGCCCAGAGTCTCCTGGGTCCCACGGCAGCTGTCTCTGTGTCCCCTGCTTCTCTGCCCATGGACAGAGGGCTTTTCTTACCCCCCCCAGGGCCCTTCTCTCTCTCTCTCTCCCTCTCCCCAGCCCTTCTCTCAGAAGCAACGTGGGCAGTTGACCTGATGCCCCCCACAAAATCCCTCTCTTGCCCCATTCGAAAACTGACAGGCGAGGAAGCAACAAAGGAGAAGGCTGGAGAGATGGACATTTTGGAATTACAATCCCTGCCACACAAAACGTGAAAGCAGTTATATAGTATTTTTGTGCCTCCTGAATAAGTGAAGCCCAAACCACTATGCAGAGTTGAACCACGCTGGGTCTCCTTTTAAGGAGAAAAGCAGGGCAGCAATATTTGAAATAAATAAATAGTTTGGGGAAATAAACTGCAGGAGAGTTGGGGCAATTTCCTCCCTGCCTCCCTCCCACATGGTGTTTTCTGAAAGTAAGGAAGGCACACACACAGCTGATTTTTTCAGCAGAGTTGAAGCAGGATCTTCCTGGCTGTTCTCTCTGCTGCAAGGCAGGCGGTTTAGTCCAGGAAACACAATTCAGGGCCATTTGCTTTACAAAAGGCTGGTTCCTTATCTGTTCTTAGTAACTCATCTTTCTGCTCCCATTTTCAGCTCTCCTGTTAGTGGAAAAGGAAGCCCTTAAGGAGAATGAAGGTTGGAAGATACTGTAGTAGTATCTGCCAGTGTTCCTGCACTTAGAAAAGTCCTGAGACATGAACAGTGCCTTTCTTTTTAAATTTGATTTCTATTTTCAGCTGTCGGTGTCCTCTGCAGAGGAGACCCTGTATTTTGCCCACAGAGAGTGGGATCTTCTCAGTCCAGGCTGGAGATCTCTGCGTGAGAAGATCCCTTTGAGATTCTGGGAACAAAATCTGTCCAGGTAAGGATCCTCAGCATGTGTCATGAAGAAGTCTTTTTACTTTCTTGATTTATTTTATGCATTCATAGACTGTGACCGCTCTGAGTCACTTACAGGAGTCAAGGCATTTTACCCTGCCCAGCCATAAACAATGGCATAAAAATATAATGATAATCAATATAATGAGTCAATTATCCAGGGAAGATGTTCTTCTGTACCACCCTCCATGCTCACAATACAAATCTTAGAAAACATCCTCTTCTGCTATGGGGTGACTGGAGAGGGAGATCCTCTTTTGAGTGGTTAGAGAAAATAAGACTTTTTGCTCTTCTGGTTTTCTTATAGGTTTATCTGAGGAGAGAAAAATGATTACCCAGCTCGTTTGGTGGTGGGGCAGTGCGTAGCCTGCCTAATTAAATTGGAAACTGCCTAGAGAGTGCGTTAAGCATTAAGGGGCAGTATATAAACAGAGCATTCTGTTTCTTGTCTGCTATTGCTTTGAAATTCTCTGTATATCAAACTAAATATGTCCATCAGTTTTTTTTGCAATGTTCCCTAAAATGGCAAGCTGTCTGAGTGGGTGATCCTAAGCACCATAAATTCATATGGAAGAGGTATGGTCAGCCATGACAACTTTCTGGGAGTTAGATATAAATAATATACAGTGGTACCTTGTATAAAGGAATTAATTCATTCCAAATGAAATTATGTTAACTTTTCCTTTATACAAACTGTAATTTCCCATAAGAATGCATTGTAAATGGAGTCATCCGTTCCAATGCAGAGAAAAATGACACAAACTACAGTACAGGTATAATTTTGGGGAACAGAAATGTAAAAAGGCAAACAGGCAGCCACCCCCACACAATGATTTCGGGCGGAGTACGGCAGCACAGGGGTTAATTCTTCCGGGCTCGTGAGGAGGAGGAGGAGAGGAGGAGGATGTAAGAAAGGCATCCAAATGTTCTTGCTCATACCACTGCAGCCAGGGAGCAGGTTGAGCCTAGGAACCATCCTCTATCATCTCTTCCTCCCCTGCACAAACAAACAAACAACACACACACACACACACACACACACACACACACACACACACCAACTGGCCTGAGCATGGTGCTGGGTCTCTGAAGGCTAGCCAGGGAGAGGAACAGGCGAGTTGAACCCTGTAGAGCACGGTCCACTGTATAAATATTATATTAAGGCTATGGAACAAGTTGGAGCTGTTTCTTACCCTGGACCTTACTAGACTTTAACCAGTATGGAAAGGAACCATTTCCTCACAGGAAGAGTGTGATAAATCCCCTGGTTTTCCTCAGGATATTCACTGGTGCCACAACGAACCTCCTCACTGATGTTGGTGGAGGCGGGTCCACCCTGGAGGTGTGTTTCATTCTCCTGAATCCTCCATGGCAGTGCATTGGATTTGTTACTTGATTTGAAACTCCCTTTTTGTGGTCACTTATATTTTGCAGGTAAGACACTGTAGAGAAGCAATAAAAGAGGCGGACACCAAGCATCAGAGGAAGAGGTAGAATATTCAGATGCAAATGAGGTAGTTGAGAATCAAACCAGAAGGACGAAGCTTAGAGGAGAACAGATAGATGTAAAGATGGACAAATCTATTACTTGTCAGGAAAAAGATCAAGTGGTTCTGAAAACATCCAAAGGAGAGGAAAGGAATGAGCATGCCAAGTGTGGAAAATCTTTTCCCAGCACCTCAACAACTTGTTCCCATAAAAAAAATCAGCAGGGGAAGAACTCATTGACATGCCTGGAGTGTGGAAAGAGGTTCAATCAAGGTGGACACCTTGCTAGGCATCACAGGACACACACAGGCGAGAAGCCATTTGAATGTTTTGAGTGTGGAAAGAGGTTCAGTCAATCTGGAAACCTTGTTACTCATCACAGAACCCACACAGGAGAGAAGCCGTTTGAATGTCTGGAGTGTGGAAAGAGGTTCAGTGATTCTGCAAGCCTTGCTAGCCATCACAAGATTCACACAGGTGAGAAGCCGTTTGAATGTCTGGAGTGTGGGAAAAGGTTCAGTCATTCTGGAAACCTTGTTACTCATCACAGAACCCACACAGGCGAGAAGCCGTTTGAATGTCTGAAGTGTGGAAAGAGGTTCATTGATTCTTCAAGCCTTGCTAGCCATCACAAGATTCACACAGGTGAGAAGCCGTTTGAATGTCTGGAGTGTGGCAAAAGGTTCAGTCATTCTGGAAACCTTGTTACTCATCACAGAACCCACACAGGCGAGAAACCATTTGAATGTCTGGAGTGTGGAAAGAGGTTCAGTCAAGCTGGACAACTTGCTAAGCATCACAGAACCCACACAGGCGAGAAGCCATTTGAATGTCTGGAGTGTGGAAAGAGGTTCAGTGAAGCTGGAAGCCTTGTTACTCATCACATAACCCACACAGGCAAGAAGCCGTTTAAATGTCTGGAGTGCGGAAAGAGGTTCAGTCACTCTGGACACCTTGGTCGCCATCACAGAACCCACACAGGTGAAAAGCCATTTGAATGTCTGGAGTGTGGAAAGAGGTTCAGTATTTCTGAAACGCTTGCTAGGCATCACAGGATTCACACAGGTGAGAAACCATTTGAATGCCTGGAGTGTGGAAAGAGGTTCAGTCAATCTGGAGACCTTGCTCAGCATCACAGAACCCACACAGGCGAGAAGCCCTTTGAATGTCTGGAGTGTGGAAAGAGGTTCAGTCAATCTGGAGACCTTGCTCAGCATCACAGAACCCACACAGGCGAGAAGCCCTTTGAATGTCTGGAGTGTGGAAAGACGTTCAGTGTTTCTGGAAGCCTTGCTAAGCATCACAGAACACACACAGGCGAGAAGCCATTTGAATGTCTGCAGTGTGGAAAGAGGTTCAGTCAAGCTGGACCTCTTTCTAGCCATAACAGAACCCACACAGGCGAGAAGCCATTTGAATGTCTGGAGTGTGGAAAGAGGTTCAGTCGATCTGGAGACCTTGCTCAGCATCACAGAACCCACACAGGTGAGAAGCCATTTGAATGTCTGGAGTGCGGAAAGAGGTTCAGTCGATCTGGAAGTCTTGCTAGCCATCACAGAACCCACACAGGTGAGAAGCCATTTGAATGTCTTGAGTGCGGAAAGAGGTTCAGTCAGTCTAACAGCCTTGCTAGCCATCACAGAACCCACACAGGCGAAAAGCCATTTGAATGTTTGGAGTGTGGAAAGAGGTTCAGTACTTCTGGAAAGCTTGCTAGCCATCACAGGATTCACACAGATGAGGAACCATTTGAATGTCTGGAGTGTGGGAAAAGGTTCAGTGAAGCTGGACACCTTTCTAGGCATAAGAGAATCCACACAGGTGAGAAGCCATTTGAATGTCTGGAGTGTGGAAATAGGTTCAGTGATTCTAGAAGCCTTTCTAAGCATCACAGCACCCACACAGGCGAGAAGCCATTTGAATGTCTGGAGTGTGGAAAGACGTTCAGTGATTCTGCAAGCCTTGCTAGCCATCACAGGATTCACACCGCTGAGAAGCCATTTGGATGTCTGGAGTGTGGGAAGAGGTTCAGTCATTCTGGAAGCCTTGCTCGCCATCGCAGAATTCACACAGGCAAGAAGCCATTTGAATGTCTGGAGTGTGGAAAGAGGTTCAGTCAATCTAGAAACCTTGCTCGCCATTACAGAACCCACACAGGCGAAAAGCCATTTGAATGTCTGGAGTGTGGAAAGAGGTTTAGTCAATCTGGAAACCTTTCTAGCCATCACAGGACCCACACAGGCGAGAATACATTTGAATGTCAGTATTGAGGGGCCAGTTTCTGTCATTCTGGTTGCCTTTCTTTCACAAATTAGGACCCACTCATTTGAGAAGCCTTTGAAAAATCTGGAGTGTTGTTAAAACTTCAGTTAAAATGACCCCCCTCCCCAGTCGTGGGGGTTAGGAACCCAACCTGACCCTCAATAATTGAAAATCCACAATATGTGGATGGATGTTGGGTTGGGCTTGAGGGGCCTAAATGGCGGCTCTTGTACTTACCTCCTTCTGGCGCTGCCCCAAACGGGCCTATGTGTGCCTTTCTGGGCTGTCTGGAGGCCCCGAAAGGGCCTCCCTGTGAACTCAAAGTGACCTCCGGAAAACCAGACGTCACTTCCAGTTCATAGGGAAGCCATTTTTGTGGCTCCAGAAAGCCCGGGAAGGCCCTTGCAGGCCAGTTCTGGGGTAAGTACAGGAGGTCTGAAACAGGCCTTGAGGTAAGTACAGGAGGCCTGAAACAGGCCTTCACCTTTAATCCAGAGGGCCTCGTGGCACAGTGGTTAAATGCCTGTACTGCAGGTAAAACAGTGCTCATGACCTGGGTTCAATCCCAGGTAGCAGGCTCAAGGTTCACTCAGCCTTCCAGTCTTCTGAGGTCGCTAAAATGAGTACCCAGCTTGCTATGGGGGTTGTAGCCTGCACGCTGTAATTAAAATTGTAAACCTCCCAGAGTCATATAGACCTATCTCATTAATAAATCAAGATGCTAAGATTTTTACCGCAATATTAGCGAATGGAATGAATGGATTTATTACAAAATATATTAAGGAAGATCAAAATGGGTTTCTAAAGGGAAGACAAATGCCTAATTTAACGAGGAGAGTGCTGAATATTATATATGATACAAAAATGAATAAACAGAAGGCTGGTATTCTATCATTGATTTTATTTAAGGCTTTTGATTGTGTGGAATGGCCAACACTAAAAATAGTGATTGAAAATAGGGGGTTTGGAATGAAATTTAGAGGGGTGATAGATCAATTATATTCTGAAAATACATCTGAGATAATAATTAATGATGGGATTTGAATGAATGAATGAATGAATCTTTATTTACGGTTTTTAACCAAATCAAGAAATATCAAAATACCAATTTACCAGAATAAAACAATTTGCCATGATAAAATATTTTAAAAACATTGTAAAACTTTTGATAAAAGCCGCAAAGTACAAACAGGACTGTTGTATAAATAGTCAATATTAAGAAGATAGATAAAATAATATATTGAGAGTCAAGTCAACATCAAACCCTTAAGTGGAATCCACACTCTATATGATCATCAGGAGCTAGGGTTACTGGCAATCATGAGCGTACGTACAACTACTGCAGCGGTACAAAATCTGGCGACACAATTTGAGATCTGCTGGGACCTGTCAGAAAGAAGTAACTTCACATAGAATTTGGTAGGTCTCCCAGGAAATTTATTAATAACAGGTTGAATAAGTTCCTTGCGTAGGTCACGATAAAAAGAACAATAGAGAAGTACATGAGTGACCGTTTCTACCTGGTTCATTTCACATGGGCACAAGCAATTTAGGAGGGGAATATTCTGAAATTTCCCATCCAAAAGCTTGGAAGGGAGCACATTCAATCTGGCTAAAGTGAAAGCTCTTATAATCTTTGGGGGCATCGAACCAGTCAGGTATTGGGGTATAGTAAATTCATTATAAGTAACTCCACTGTGATTACCCAAAAGGCTCACATGTTCTTGGAGTTCTATATCCCAGATCCTACGTTTAACTGCAGCTTTGGCATTAATGTAGCCCATTTCTTTTAGGATACTATTGGAGAAGACAATTTGCTGTATTTCTTTTACTACAAGCTGTTTCCATTCTGACTGGAAAGAGTCAATTAGTACCAGTGGGGCCAAACCTTCTGTGGCGAATATAAGTTTTAACCAATAATTGATCATGAGGACTTTGATCCGTGCTCTTATAGGTACTAAACCAGCCTCCAAGCGAAGAGCTACATTTGACGTACAGGGGGGTACAGCCAGGATTGATCTCAAAAATTTCGTCTGTACTACCTCCAAAGAATGAACATTTGAACATGCAAAAATTTGGGAACCATACAACATTTGAGAAATAACTTTACCTTTGAAAACCTGGATTGCTGGAGATACTTGTCGCCCTCCTTTAGAATAGAAGAATCTAGTTAGTGCTGCAGCACTTTTCTGGGCATTCAATGAATCTTGTTTTAGATGGGAGACCCAAGAGCCTGTAGAACTAAAAACTATGCCCAGGTATTTAAAGCATGAAACCTGCTCTATGGGGTGGTTGTTTATAAGCCATTTATGTTTGATTCTTCTTCTCCTGGTTATAAGTACTTTGGTTTTCGTGTAGTTTATTACTAATTGCTCATGGTTACAATAGATGGAGAAGGCCCTCAAGAACCTTCTCAGGCCAACACAAGTTAAAGACAACAAGACTATATCATCAGCAAACAATAACATGGAGAGGGGGCGTGAAGATAACTTGGGGGATGAAATTCAGATTTCGATAGATTTCTCACAATACCATTTATGTAAAAGTTAAACAAGGTTGGAGCCAGAACACAACCCTGTTTTATCCCATTGTGAGATGGAATTGGGTTAGACAACACTCCTGCTGGATTACAGAGAACTCGTGAACTAGAATTTTCATAGAGATGTTTCATTAACAGGAGAAGTTTCCTGTCTATGTTTGTCTCTACAAACTTTGCCCAAGGTTTGTGCCTTGGGATGCAATCGAAGGCCTGTTTGAAGTCGATAAAAGCTGCGTACAAGGCACCATCTTTAGGAGAGGAGTATTTATGAGCAAGATGTTGAAGAATAAGGCACTGGTCCAAGGTAGATTTTCCCGACCTAAAGCCGGCTTGCTCCTCGGCCAACAGATTCTCTGTTTGCAGCCAATCAGTTAGTTTATTCAATAAATGGCTGGCATATAACTTGCTAACAATGCTAAGTAGGCTTATTGGCCGGTAGTTAGCAGGGTCCCCCCTGTTGCCCTTTTTAAATAATGGAACGATAATGGCGAGACTCCAGTCCTCTGGAAAATGGGCTGTATAGTTAATCCAAGAGAACAGAGATGCCAATACTGGAGCCCACCAATCGGAGTTGGATTTTAAAAAATCTGCTGAAATGTAGTCCACCCCGGGAGCTTTGCCAGCTTTCAGTTTGCAAATCATGGCAGAGATTTCCACAGGGGAGACTGGAGGCCAGTCTGGTAGATTTCCATCACCTGTCAGGGAACTTTGGGCACTATAAGGGTGTATAGAATAAATATTCCGAAAATGTTCCTCCCAAGCATTAGGCAAAATGTGAGAAACAATCCGGAGGGAATGTTCCCGCATTTCTCCTGCCACTATTCTCCAGAAAGTGGCTGAGTCATTAAGGATGGTTGCAGTGATCAAACGTTGCCAGGTCTCTCTCTGGGCTTGAAATTTTTTCTTTTTAATAAGAGCTTTGTAATTTCTCTTAGCATAAACCAATCAGGAGGGATCCAGGCTAAGTTATGTTCACGGTATAATCTGTGTTTGGCCATTAGCTCATTTTTTGCCATTTTACATTCAGAATCGAACCACGTTTCCCCCCAACTGGTATGGGAAATGCGGGGTTTTGTGTTATATTTTAGATAGGGCTGGAGGTGCTGGCCTAAGTCCTTATAAGTGTCTAGAACAATTGAGATGGAATCTGTGGTTGTGATCAGTATACCAAGATGTGAAAAGGGATCTGTGAAAAGTAGTTGTCTCATGGAAGCATCTAGTTCAGTAGTCCACTTGACCCGGGCAGCTCTAATTTCAGGTGAAGGTGGGAATGCCATTTCTTTGTCTGCAATCACCATGTTGGCTCCAAAATTAAGTGTGATAGACAAAGGAAAGTGGTCACTTTCGGACCGACATTCAACCCCAAAATTAGTAATTAAGTTCATCAAGTCCTTTGAGACTATGATGTAATCCAGTGTTTTTCAACCTTTTTTGGGCAAAGGCACACTTGTTTCATGAAAAAAATCACGAGGCACACCACCATTAGAAAATGTTAAAAAATTTAACTCTGTGCCTATCAGACACACACAAACACACTTCTCACCCCCCCCCAAAAAAACAAATCCATCCTCCAGCCCAGGCCCTCCCAAGGCATCTCTATCAAAATGTCCGCGGGGGGGGGGGGCATTGCTGGTGTAGGAAGAATTTTTCTCACGGCACACCAGGCAACATCTCGCGGCACACTACTGTGCCGCGGAACAGTGGTTGAAAAACACTGATGTAATCAATGGTGGACGCACCTGCCAATGAGGTACATGTGAATTCTCCAGGCCTATCACCTTCCATGTTCCCATTTAGTAGTACCAAGTCCAAATTATTTACCATTTCCATAAGACAAAGACCAGCATAATTACACCCTCGGTTCTTTGATTGTCTATGGGAACACCAGTGGGAGGCTGGGTCCGGCGGCAATATATTAAACTGTGCAAATAATACCTCATCATTTTCTGCAGTTCTTGCATTGAAATCCCCTGCTATCATTAAAGAAGCACTTGGAAATAATGATAACAAGTTATCTATATAAGCAGCTAATTTTGCCCATTGGTCTTTACATTCTGTACGAGAATGTTGGGGAGGTAGGTATACATCAATAATTAATAAAAGATGGGAGGTGAATGTCAAAACAGTTGCAAGGGCTAGATTACAAGAAGGCTGTAGTTTTTGAACAGATGTTTTAAGTCCTGTTGACACAAGAATAGCCATGCCACCTTTTTTCCGCCCACCCCTTTCACTAGAGGCTGTTTTAAGGGTATGGCTCATGTAACCATCCAAAACCAGATCTTCTTGAGTCCATGTCTCTTGAAATAGCAGGATGTCAAATTGGACAATGTACTCAATAAAAGCTGTATCCCAAATTTTACTTGACCACCCCGCTGTATTCCAGGAGAGAATCTTAATGGATGATTTCCTGTTATAGTTCACACCGTGTTTGCATTGTTGCTGTTGTGAAGGGGTTTTCTCGACAAAAATTGGTACATTGTACTCTGGTACAGGAGAGCTAGTGTTGTACAAAATGTAATCACTGCCACCCTTATTAGCACCAGAAATCTGTAGTTTCACAACCTCTCCATCTCCAGTATTAGTAACTCTACGACACTTCTGGGAGGGTCCAGTATCCCCATGTCAGACCATATTGAATCGAGCTGAATCGTCTCTCACAAACTGGGTCCTTTTGGTTCTCCAATTTGGGTAAGGTTCAGAATTCCAGTGGTCTAACTGTGTATGGTTTGTTGGGGGTCTTCTCTCCAATACTGGCCCTCTGAACCTTCTTCTTTTGTTTCTGGCATGGATGCTCCTGTCTGTAATGAGCACTGGGATAGACATGCCCATAGTAGTAGTGGGGAGCCCGGATGTTGGATTTATAGACTGGTTGGTTGGTTTCTTGTTTGGAAAGTTCTGCGGGCAATGAGCATGTGATCGAGTCTCCATGGTAGAGGGGTGTATATGTCAACATATGTAAAAGTTGACAAAACATATGTTATGTATATTTAACAGAATGTGTAAAGTGAATTGTAAAATGGAGGCAGTTAGATTCTGCAGTGTCATGATGTTAATCCACAAGTGTTAGAGACTAGTAATCACAGGCATGTTAAGTGATGAAGTGCAGGTGGAACTGATTGTAACATCATGATTTGTAATGGTTAGATCAGATTGCATCAGATTGTTAATTAGTGATTGCATCAGATCTTATGAGCGCTGAATAAGTATAAAAGGCACTAGCTTACCATTTGTAACTGGGGACTGTTATGGTAAAAACAGTTTACCCCACGCTCTGTTTGTCTGTTTGCTATATTGTATATAATGCTTGGTTGTTATGCTGTGTATATTTTGATGTATATATGAATATATGAGTTTTTACTCTATTCATTGTCATTGTCTTTCTGATAGACTAACTCTGCAAACCCTTTATATCAATACTGACATTTTATCTACGTTACTGCTGCACTGCTTTGTGTCAGGCACAAGTATATTATTATTATTATTATATTTTGTTTGCTGCCCCCTTAAATCTGCTGACAGTATACCCCATTGGGGAGCACTGTTTACACCTTTTTTGTTGGTACTGATGAGACAACTGTAGGAGCTGTTTTTTTTGAGCTACTGTGGATTTTGCTCTTTGCTGCTCTTTTGTTTGGTTGTTATTCATTTTTAATTGTAAGTTTTCCCCAGTGTGCTTTGCCCTTGGGCTGGAGGCCATGGAGTCTAACAATTTAAATAGAGGCTTAAAATTCATACTTCTTGCTTTCTTGGTGTTGCTCTTAGAGACCCCTTTTTTCTTCTGGATTTTGTGAGTGACCTTTCTCTTCATAATTTTTGGGGTGGGTGAAATTCTCCTGGGTGCATCAGTATTTTTTACTTTACTGGTGGGGGAAGCCAGTGGTGGACAAGCTGCCTTAACAGTTTTGGAAGTATCCGTGACTACTATAGCAGTTGATAGTTCCTGATTGGGTACATTTCTGTCCACATTGGCTGGAGTTGTAGTGGAAATTTTCTTAGAGGTTCCCGATGGAGGGCCCACACACAGAAGTAATTATTCTAGAGTCAAACTGTTTATTTTATTTATAGTGTTGAAAGATAGATTATAATAGTCCACATTATCTGTACTTTGCAAGGGGTTATCATTTTTGTTTTGCCTTGATGATCCATCTGGGGGAATCAAGATGGAATTCACAGCTTCTTTCAAAGACCTCTGCATATCATACATGAGCTGCTTGATTTCTTGAAGAGTGTCTCTGATTTCTACCAAGCAAGCCTGGGTTTGGCAGTTACTTCCTGCCTTTGCTGGATTTATTTTGTCATGGTGTACTGGAATGCTTGAGGGAGAAGCTGTTGGACTGGCAGTGGTAGATGAGGGAAGAGCACAATTTGCTGTCACTACTGTAGTACTATTGGATTTGAAAAATTTGGGTGTTCCAACACTGGAGGCTTCATGATGTGAATTGCTGCTCTGAGGTTGGTTGGTTGCCCCAACGTCTGTCATCAGGTACACAGGCAAAATGGCAGGAGGGGACAGAAAATTGTTCATTTTTAGTTCACCAAAATCCATGTACATTGTACTATTGAACTGGCCACAGTCAGATAACATGCCATCCAGTATCTGGTCATCCTTAGATAAATGGTCTGGCAAATCAATTTGTGGACTTACAAACTTTTCTAGAGGATAATCACTTCCTGTCTCTGGTGTCTGGCCTGTTTTACATGCAGAAGACGTCTTTGAATCAACAAAATCTGTTATTTTAACTTGGCGCAGTTTTCTCAATGTTATGTTTTGAACTCCTGCTTTGGCTGAATGCTGGAGCAATTTACTGAGGGGCCATCAAGCAGGGGGAAAGTTAAGGATCCACTATTCAGGAATGGTGACTGGTCATATTGTAAGTCCTCTTGCATCTGGCTAGATCAAGGACAGGGGTGATAGCAATTGGGGTGTTTTTCTTTATCTGCCGTAACACCGGGGGAGAAAGAGTGAGGTCCAGTATCTCCAATTCCCCTGCATCCATCAGGATAATGATGGTGGTGATTGCACCAAAGGCTCCAAGCAAGCAGGGAGTTAAGTTAAAATGGTTAAAATGGTTAAAATAGATGGTAAAATGGTAAAATGATAAAAAATGCTAATAGTAGATGATAAAATAGTAAAATGGTAAAATGGTAAAATAAGATTGTATTCAAGTAATACAGATCTATAAAATTGTTAGTTGGTCTTCGTGGCATTCAGTGTAGTAACGGATGATTATCCAGTTTCCAGTTTTAGTTCTAATTATTGTTCTCAGGCACTGTCTTTCAAGGTCCCTTAATCTCTTTAGTTTACTGTTCCAAGTAAGTGCAATAGTTATATTGTTAAGTGGACTAAAAGTGGGAGAGATGATAAGCTTGATTTATAGCGGTGTCTATGTTACAAGGCCTTGAAAGCCTTGCTAGCATCCGGTGGAATGCAGATTACTCTCGCTGCAAACAACTTTTGCACTTGCTGCAGGACCAAATGCTCCCAGTAAATCTCAATAATAATAGTAGATTGACAAAGGGGAGTAGAAAAGATATGAAAATAAAAGTAAGATTCGGCCTGGAGGACATACCGTTGGCTGCTGACTGCACCCGAGCGGAACCGGACCTCCAGTAGCAGTATGGATAATCATCAAGAGATTGGGATGAAGTGATCAATGATGGGATTTCAGATCGGATATCTCTAGGCTGAGGTACTAGACAAGGTTGCCCCCTCTCCCCAGTTCTATTTTGTTTAATGATTGAAATGTTTGCGGATAAAATAAGGAATGATGAGTTAATTAGCAGATTAGGTACTGATAACAAAGTAAAGATTAATTTGTTTGCAGATGATTTCTTATTGACAATTAAAAATCCACTAGAGAGTATGGATAGAGTTAAATATCATTTGGAGAAATTTGGGTCAATATCTGGATTGAGGGTTAACTGGCAGAAATCTCAGGTGATGTTGTTTAATCAT
Organism: Phrynocephalus forsythii; assembly: GCA_029282475.1. Classification (NCBI taxonomy): domain Eukaryota; kingdom Metazoa; phylum Chordata; class Lepidosauria; order Squamata; family Agamidae; genus Phrynocephalus; species Phrynocephalus forsythii. The sequence continues at coordinate 12,851,806 of JAPFRF010000024.1, forward strand.
AACAAGGAAGAACAAGAAGTGTTTACTACGGATGTAAGATAAGTAACTCAATTAAGTATTTAGGTATAGAATTAGTAAAGGACACACAGAAACTAAAGGAATTTAATTATAGTAAACTGAAGAAAGAAATTAAGAATAAAATGTTAGAATATTCAAGTCTAAAACTTTCTTGGTTTGGGAAGATTGCATTGATGAAAATGAAAATTTTACCAAAGTTAATTTTTTTCTTTACGATGCTTCCAATACAGTTAAGTAAGGATGACTTTAAATTTTGGCAAGATTTAATTAATAACTATTGTAACAGTGGTAAAAAAGCTAGAATAAACAAAAAATATTGGTATATAAAGGTGGTATAGGTTTACCGAATGTTAAAAATTATTATTTAGCAAATCAAATAAGGTTTATTGGGGATATTGTGTTTAGTCCAGAAAGATTAATATGGTGGAAAATGGAATCATCGTAAATAAAGGAGGGTATTGAAAAATACTTATTCGGCACTATTAAGAAAACAAAGTTAAAAGAGATTAATAACCCCTTTCTTAGATATATGTTAAATGCATGGTATTTACATAAGAAAAAATTATGTCCCTCAGACTCACCATTGAGATCTGTAACTGGAATGGAGAATTTCCCTACAAATTTGAAAGTTTTCAAAAAAGTATTTAGGGATAAACAAGTGAATAGATTGAAAGACTAGATAGGCAAGTTGAGAGGGAAAGTACAAGTGAAGGAAATTCTTCAAGGTAGGAATATATCTTGGTTTAATTTTATACAATTAAAGAAATGGACTGATACTTGGATAAAGAAAAATAATAAATGCAGAGAGTACACAAAATATGAACAACTCTTATTGTTGTATGAGGATACTCAGAAGGAAATAGTAGTAAAAGGTATTGTTAGTAAACTATATAAAATTATTTCAGATTTAGATGAAAATGGGGGAGGATCTGGATTGAAATTATTGTGGGAACAAGATTTTAAAAAAGAAATAAGAGAAGAAGACTGTGCTAAAATATGGAGAATGAGAATACTTAGATCTATGTCTGTTAGAATAAAGGGAAATTTCTTTAAAATAAGTTTAAGATGGTATTTGACGCCAGTGAAACTGAATAAAATGAATGCAAATTTTTCTAAGCTTTGTTGGAAATGTGATAATGACAATGGTACCTTTTATCATTTATGGTGGGAATGTAAAAAGATACAGAAATTTTGGAAAAGTATTTTTAAAGAACTGACATACTAGAAATGACTATTGACCCCAAATCTGATATTGCTTTGTTATCAATATTTGTGGATCATAGTTATGATGTTAAAACTAAAGAGTTGATTACAAATTTGTTGACAGCAGCTAGATTAATAATTGCTAGAAATTGGAAATCTAAATATGAACTATGTTTAGAAGAATGGTATAATGAAGTATGGAATATTGCTTTAAATGATAAATTGACTTGTTCTCTCAAGGTTAAAAAAGGAGAGTTAAAAAGAGATATTTTCTATGATATAGGGTAGATTTATTGAATATGTACTTTTATGGGATAAGTGTAAAGTTTCTGCGCAACAATCGATTTTGTTCTGGAGGGGAGGATGACAAATGTAAATATGAAGAGTGATCCTGTTGGTGAAGGGGTGCACTGTTGTTGATGTTTGTCTTTTTAAAATGTAATTTGTATATGATTTTTTAAATTAAAAAAAGGATTAAAAAAAAGAGAGACTACTTGTAGTGGTATGGGGCGGTATATAAGCAGAACACTTTTTGCTTTGCTTTTGCTGTCCAGCAATATATGGGACTGCAGTATATGAACTGCGAACAGGCAGGAGAAGACTGTACCACACACATGTACATACAAAATATTACATTTTAAGTGGGCTCAAAGGTTCTGAGCCAAGGACAATTTGCCTGAGGCCCCCACCTTTGTTGAGGGGGGGTTTCAGTGTTCATCTGAATGGCTTCCCTGACTCCTCTCTCAAACCACCTATCTTCTCTGTTTAATATGTGTACATCCTCATGTTTGAATGAGTGCCCTTTGTCCTTCAAATGGAGGTGTACTACTGATTCTGGTCCTGAGCTGTTATCCATCTTAGAATTATAAGATGGAGGACTCACACTAGCTGTATTCAGACTGATGAAGCTGTTTGGATGAGCAGTGAAACGTTTATATCTCTCAAGAAAAAAGCCCAGTTGCCAAGACTCAAATTCCAGATAAACTCACCTGGATGACTGAGAATCTTCACAGATGTCTTGAGTAATGATACAATTTGCTACAGCTGCTGTATTCTAATATGACCTGATGTAATATCCAATGTGTAACGTATTATGTGACTGCTGCAAGAGTTGTATACAAGGGAGATGTTACAAGTGTAGTTTATCTGCTGTAAATCAGATCACTTTACTCTGTCTGTTGCCATGTTAAATAGTCTTGCTGATGTAATAATGTGTTTTATGCTTTGTGTATATTGCAACTGAATTTCTAATACAGTGTCATAAGATGTTTACCTATATTCTCTCTCACTCTTTCTCTGTGATATATTTTAAGTTCTGTTCCTGCACTTCCTAACTCTGCTTATACGTGAGATCTCCACATTGTCATAAGTGTGGAGGTAATACATCTCAACAATTGCCCTTACAGGGAAGAAGCCTTCCGAATGCCTGGAGTGTGGGAAAACGTTTGGGGAGAGAACACATCTTAGAAACCCTGGCAGGACAGAGGTCTTCCTATCTCTGCCTGCCGTTACTCCTTCCCGAGTCGGTCTGGGGAGAAGCCCCTTTTCTCTCTGTTCTCATTTCATCCTTTCCAACACTTTTTAAAAATGCTATTGAATGGCTTTTATTCAGTGCTCAGTGTTTCTCTATTGTCTTATGTAGCAGGCAAACACTTTATGAAGTGTTTTTATATGTAGATGTGTAAGAAAATTTGAAATATTAAATAGTAATTGTTTGAAAGGCAACAGGGGTGCAGGGGAGGCCCCAAATAGAAGCACCTGTAACCTGTCCTGGGCAGGAGTGCAGAATGGAGGGGAGGAAGAGGACCAGCAAGGATGCTTCTCTCCCTCCTGAGTGAAGCTCTTTGGGAGGCAGGGTTTCAAGCATTTAACCCTTAAGAAGGATTTAACCGTTTAGAAGAGGAAGGGAGGAGTTGAACATAAGAACATAAGAAGAGCCATGCTGGATCAGGCCAAAGGCCCATCTAGTCCAGCTTCCTGTATCTCACAGTGGCCCCACCAGATGCGTTTGGGAGCGCATGAGACTAAATATCTGTCTCCTGATACCACTCCCCTGCATCTGGCCCTTGAAATACCCTGGTATTAAGCCTGGAGATTACACATCTCCATCATGGTTTGTAACCTGTGATGGACTTTTCCTCCAGGAATCTGTCCAATCCCCTTTTGAAGGCATCCAAGTCAGATGCCATCACCACATCCTGTGTCAGGGAGTTCCACAGACTAACAATGCGCTGGGTGGAAAAAATATTTTCTTTTGTTTGTTCTTACTCTCCCAGCCCTCAATTTGAGTGGATGTCCCCTAGTTCTGGTATTTTGTGAGAAGGAGAAGAGCTTCCCTCTATCCACTTTACTCATGCCCTGCATTATTTTGTACGTCTCAATCATATCCCCCCTCAGGCGCCTTTTTTCCAGACTAAAGAGCCCCAAATGTTTTAGCCTTTCCTCATAAGGGAGGTGCCCCAGCCCAGTAATCATTTTGGTCGCTCTCTTCCGCACCTTTTCCAGTTCCACTATGTCTTTCTTGAGATGCGGTGACCAGAATTGTACACAATACTCCAGGTGCGGCCTTAGTATTGTTTTGTATAATGGCATTATAATGTTGGCTGTTTTATTTTCAATCCCCTTTTTGATAATCCCTAGCATGGAATTGGCCTTCTTCACCGCTGCCACACATTGGGGAGACACCTTCATGGAGCTGTCCACCAACACACCAAGATCTCTTTCCTGATCTGTCACAGATAACTCAGAGCCCATGAGTTGATAAAGTTTTGATTTTTTGCCCCAATATGCATTACTTTACATTTGGCTACATTAAAACACATTTGCCATTTTGTAGCCCATTCCCCCAGTTTGGAGAGATCCTTCAGGAGCTCTTCACAATCTTCTCTGGTTTTTACCACACAGAAAAGTTTTGTGTCATCTGCAAACTTGGCCACCTCACTGCTTATCCCTGTCTCCAGGTCATTTATGAACAGATTGAAAAGCACCGGTCCCAGGACAGATCCCTGGGGCACACCGCTTTTCACCTCCATTGTGAAAATTTCCCATTGATACCTACTCTTTGTTTCCTGGATCTCAACCAGTTCTCAATCCATAAGAGGACCTGCCCTCTTATCCCCTGACTGTGCAATTTTCTCAGCAGCCTCTGGTGAGGGACTGTGTCAAAAGCCTTTTGAAAATCCAGACAGACTATATCCACCAGTTCACCCAAATCTACATGCCTGCTGACCTTTTCAAAAAATTCTAAAAGATTTGTCAGACAAGACTTACCCTTGCAGAAGCCATGCTGATTTTGTCTCAGCAAGGTTTGTTCTTCTATGTGTTTTAAGATTTTCTCTTGGATGAGGCTTTCCACCATCTTCCCTGGGACAGATGTAAGGCTAACTGGCCTGTTGTTTCCTGGGTCCCCCTCCTTCCTTTTTTAAAAATTGGTGTGACATCTGCTATCCTCCAGTCCCACGGCACTGTGGCCATTTTAAGAGACAGGTTGCATATTACTGTTAAGAGATCTGCAATTTCATTTCTCAGTTCCCTAATAACCCTTGGGTGGATGCCATCTGGGCCCGGTGACTTGTTAATCTTCAATTTATCAATTAGTCCTAAAACATCCTCTCTTTTAACCTGTATTTGATTTAATTCTTTAGTCAAGAGGGGCCGTTCAGGCAGCGGAATCTTCTCAAGGTCTTCTGTTGTGAAGACAGATGCAAAGAACTCATTTAAAGAACTCTGGCAGGTTTTCTACTTCTAACATATTTAAAGAAGCTTTTATTATTACCCTTTATATTGCTAGCCATGCGTTCCTCAAAATCTTTCTTTGCCTCTCTTATCATCTTCTTACATTTCTTTTGCCAGAGTTTGTGTTCCTTTTTATTTTCCTGATTTGGGGAGGATTTCCATTTACAGAAAGACCTCTCCTTGCACTTTATAGCCTCTCTAACTCTACTCGTTAACCATGCCGGTGCCCTCTTGGACTTAAAGAGCTCTTCTTTCTTTGTGGTATGCACTTGTGCTGGGCCTCTGTTACCGTTGTTTTAAACAGGTTCCATGCACTCTGAAGAGATTGGATTCTTCCAACCTTCCCCTTCAATTTTTTTCTAACTAGTTTTCTCATCTGAGGGAAGTTTGCCCTTCGAAAATCAAGGGTTTTATGTCTGATTTGCTTGACTCTTCCTCTTCCTTTCCAACATGCATGGCAAATGTAAGATTATTTGTCTTTTAATGCATATTGTTTTTTTGTTCTGCTTCACTGTAGTCCCCAGAATTCAAATTGAAGGCTATAATAAATAAATAAATAAATAAATAAATTCAATTTTTTTCTAACTATCATCTGAGGGAACCTTCGAAAATCAGGGTTTTTATGTCTGGTGACACTCTTCCTCCAACATGCATGGCAAAGGAGATAGCAGCATGGTCACTGTTCCCCAGAGGCTCAGTGACATTCACATCCCTGACCAGATCCTCCATCAGACAGTATTAGATCCAGAGTTGCCTGTTCTCGGGTGGGCTCCATGACAAGTTGCTCTAAGGCATAGTCATTCAGCAAGTTGAGAAACCAGTTTCTCTTTATTGCCCGGAGCTCGCATTGGCCCAGTCGATGTGGGGATAATTGAAGTCCCCCATGATTACTATCCTATCCTTCTGAGACACCTCCATGATTTGTCTCCTCATTTCAAGGTCCCCCTCAAGTTTTTGATCTGGTGGGCGATACCATACCCCAACTATCACATCACTCCTTGGACCTGGTAGTTTAACCCACAGTGATTCTATGGTGGAGTCAGACCCTCTGTCCATCTCCATTCTGCTGGATTTTACCCCTTCTTTAATGTAGATGGCCACTCCCCCTCCAACCCGCCCCTCTCTATCCCTTCTATAGAGTTTATAGCCTGAGATTGCTTTATCCCACTGGTTCTCAACATTCCACCAGGTTTCTGTTATGGCTATTACATCAATGTTATCCTTAGCTGCCAAATGTTCAAGTTCTCCCATCTTTGCTCAGAGGCCTCGAGCATTGGCGCAGAAGCACCTGTAAAAGGGCTGCTTCTTTTTTCTCCACCCCATGGCTTTTAATTCTAGTAGACAAACTATCACATCCTATTATTCTCCCAGTGTTAATACCTAGTATGTCATCACTTGGTGGTTCTCTACCCTCTCCATCCTCATTCCACGGGGAGGAGGTGTTCCGAACCGGATGCCACTCAGCTCCTGTTGGCTTTCCTCCAGTTATCAGTTTAAAAGCTGCTCTGTTTTTCCTCTGTGCATGCCTCATGAGGTGTGATGAGGGAAAGAGCCTCAAATTGATTGTGCAATATGAGACTCTCTGAGCGATCCCTTGGCCTTCTACTCCTTTGAGTCACATTCCTCCACACATCTACCTCCTGGGTTGGGGAAGTGACTTCATCCTCAGAAGTGTGCCCTGTCTCTTCTTGGACCTGGATAGTCTGTTCCGCTCTGTCCAAGAACCGCTCAAGCTCCTTAATATGTTGCTGGTTCGATATGCTGGCCTCTAGCTCCTTGACCTTCTCTTCTAATAGTGAAACCAGCTTGCACTTGCAACAAGTGTAGTTCTCTGTGCGTTTTGTCAAGATGACAAACATGGCACAAGTGTTACAGGAAACTACAGCTGCTCCCACAGACTCCATTTTAATGAGTGCAGTATTCTGGGCCTTGAAGATTTTACAGTGTTACTAGCTACTAATCTAGAAATAATAATCTAGTACCAATGTTCCTCCTTTTATGTCAAAAATAAAATCTCTACAGCCCTAGCTGAACTGCTCCAACCCAGAAACTTACCAGTCGCGAATTCTTTCTCTTTTTTCTCTCTTAGCCGTAGCTCTGCTTGGTTCCACACCCCAGGCTCAGTTGGAAAGAGCCACCTGAGAAGCAGAAAAGCTTGAAACAATTCTATATACAGTGGTACCATGGATAACGACGGTAATTCATTCAAAGTGCACTCCTCCCCCTCCTCGCCCACCCCTGCCACTGGTGCTTCCTCCCCCAGCCCCCTGACACCCACCTCTCCTCCTCCTCCTTCTCCTCTACCTCGGCTGCCATGCTGCCGCCAGCAGGAATTCGCGTGGCACCGGGCAAATCACCCCCCTGACATCCACCTCTCCTGCTGCTGCTCCTCTGACGTCACCGCCACCGGGGATTTGGGCCGATCGGCGCCTGACGCTTCCCCCCAACACCCACCTTTCCTCCTCCTCCTCTGCCTCCGCGGCTGCTGGGTGTTCCGGCCGAGAGCCGGCTGCCACTTCCCCCCACCCCCGACACCCACTTTTCCTCCTCCTCCTCCTCCTCCTCCTCCTCCTCTGCTGGGTGTTTGGGCCGAGCAGCTGCTGCCACTTTCTCCCCCGACACCCACATTTCCTCCTCCTCCGCCGCCGGGTATTCGGGCCGAGCGGCTGCTGCCGCTTTCTCCCCCAACACCCACCTTCCTCCTCCTCCTCCTCCGCCACTGGGCTTTCTCCCCCGACACCCACCTTTCCTCCTCCTCCGCCACTGGGCGTTCGGGCCGAGCGGTGGATGGCGCTTCCCACCCTCCCACCCCCAACACTCACCTTTCGTCCTTCAACGCCACCACTACCGGGCGTTCAGGCTGAGCGGTGGCTCACACTTCCCCCCCAAACCCACCCCCACCCTCCACCTTTCTGCCGCCGCCGCCGCCGGACGGACGGGCCGAGCGGTGGGTGGCGCTTCCCCCCACCCCCCGACACCCACCTTTCCTACTCCTCCTCCGCTGCCACCACCACCACCGGGCATTTGCGTGGCGCGCGAGAGAGACTGCCCTGGTTCTCTCCCCAGGCCCTACCTGTGCATGTTGCCTCCCCCTGCAGGTCAGTTAAAGACAAATGAGGAGGGAGGCTGGGGTTGTGAGCTGTGGGGGGTGGTGGTAAAAATTACAAATCGTTATCCAAATTATTCATTATCCGGGGCACTCGTTATCCGAGGTACCTCTGTATTTGTATAAAATGTATGTGAGAAAGGTGGAAGACAATTGTGATAAAATGCAGGAACTAGACTGTAATAGAAACCAGCGAACATTGGCATTTGCCAAGGATTCTTCTTGGGGGCCAGCCCTGACGTAAATTTTCTTCGACCTTCCACATGATGGTCCATGTAGTGATTTGAAGGTATCTGCCATGTCACCTCTTAGACTTTTCATTTTCAGACTAAACACCCCCACATCAATCACTATCTTCGTCGCAGGGCTTGGTCTCCATGTTGGTTGCTTTCCTCTGGATGTACTCCACCTTCTCCAATTTTTAATCTCTGATATCCATTATAATGGCCAGGTTATGATATAAATTTGTCTTGTTTTCTAACAAACTGGATATCTATCCTTCATGAATTAGATCTCTTTCTTTTTAACGTCATAATCTAGCAAAGTACACTTTCTCTCAGAAACGGTGGCAATCCAAATACTTAGCAGATTCCAACCGATAGGGTTATGAGAGTGTATGCTCTTTGTCTTACATGTATAAACCCAGTATGCCTTTTTATCATTTGGGGTCTTCTCTGCCCTTAAAAGAACACAGTTGCTGTACTTTTCAATAAAATTGGAACTTGATGTGCATGCCAGTGTTGGAATATCTGGAGCAGCTCTGAATTTCATGGATCCATGGCCCCCATGAATCTGTCTCAGCATCTTATTGGCCCCACCCATAGGGCCAGGTAGAGCTGCCTAGATGCCTTAAGCACATCCAATCTCGCCTGATTTCAGAAGCTAAGCAGGGTCAGCCCTAGTTAGTACTTGGATGGTAGACCACCAGGGAATACCAAGTGTTGTAGGCGCCTAGAGTAGGAACTGGCAAACCACTCCAGTATTCCTGCCGAGAAAACTCCATGGACATGGAGTCACAAAGAGTTGGTCACAGCTGTAACGACACAACACACACACACATACAAACATAGGGCCAGGTACACCCTGGATCTGGCTTTTTCCTCTCCGTCTGCAGTTTTTAATCTGAGGGATGTCAAGCCCTGCACACAGAACACACAAATAAGCAGAGTTCAGTTCTTTGCCAAGATCTTTAGTGGAAAGCCAGATAAATAACAGAATCCAACTCCCAGCAATTACCAGTCCAAGTCAAAGCCAGAATATCTCACAGAAACCAGATGCCAAACCCAAGGGAACAGATAAAGCCGTTGTCCAGGAAGCCGGTCCGAAGTCAGGAAACAGAGCCAAGGTCACAGACAGGAACGTGGTTGCAAGTTCAAATGACGCGTTGCTCCCACAGAGAGCTCAATGTAAGCTTGCCAGCTTTATCCCAAAACAGGAAACACACCCTTACTTCTGGAAAGGCTCCTGCTAGTACTCAGGGCTTCCAGACCTGATTCCCCATCTAGCATCAAAGACCCTTTCCCTAGCTCTCCTGGTAGCACGTCTTTGCAGAATCCTGCTCATGGCCCTTCTAGGAGCAGGAGATATGCTTTCAGCTGAGTCATCAGACCCAGCTGCCTGCTGAGTTGAGCTGCAAGGCTCCTCCAGCAGCTCTTCACCATTTAACCCCTTAGATTCAGGTTCTGTGACAGGCAGGGTCCTGGCACTATCCCCCTCCCCATGGTTCCCCTCTTCCGATGGGCCAGGCCTATCAGGGTAACTGTCATGGAATTGTTGAACCAACTCAGGAGCATGCAAGTTGGACGCAGGTTCTCATGACCAATCTGCAGATCCATAACCTTCCCAGTCTACCAAATACTGCAATCCCCCACGGTGTATCCAAGAATCCAAGATTTGACAGACTTCATATTCTTCTTCTCCTTCTACTAAAATCAGTAGAGGAGGTTCAGGATTCGGTGGTTGGTTGGGGTCAGGGTCTGCAGCTGGAACCAAGAGGGTGGAATACTGGATGAATATGAAGGGAAGCAGGCAATTGCAGATGAAAAGCAACTGGATTGATTTGTTCTAAGATGGGATAAGGACCGATGAACCGAGGATCTAGTTTTCAGGATCGCCCAGGATGTCTCAGGTATCAAGTAGAGAGCCAAACTTTCATGCCTGGATTTAACTGTGGCCCTTCCTTTCTTTTCTTGTCTGCTGCTTTCTTATGTATTTCCTTAGCATGATCAAGTTGCTCTCTCAATAATTCCTGAATGCCATGGAGTTCTTGAATGTATGCATCCGCAGCTGGCACAGAGGTGGAAGGAAGGGTAGTTGGAAAATACCGAGGATGATACCCATAATTAGTCATGAATGGGGTCTGGCGAGTGGAAGAATGTACAGCATTGTTATATGCAAATTCAGCTAAAGGTAACAAATCCGCCCAGTTATCTTGTTGGTAGTATGTATAACAGCGTAAATATTGTTCTAAGGTGGCATTCGTGCGCTCAGTCTGACCATCTGACTGGGGGTGATAAGCTGATGACAGGTGAACTTGTGTTCCTAGTGCCTTATGCATTGCTTGCCAGAAGCGAGAGGTGAATTGTGGTCCACGATACGAAATGAGGTGTGCAGGTAAACCATGAAGGCTGAAGAGGTGTTGCAAGTAATGATGAGCTGTTTCTGATGTGGTAGGGGATTTAGGGCAAGGAACAAAGTGGGCCATTTTGGTGAATAAATCCATGAAGACCAGGATGCAGGTAAACCCTTCTGAGCGAGGAAGATCCGTGATGAAATCTAAGGAGACAGCATTCCAGGGACCAGAGGGTGTTGGCAAAGGATGCAACAGACCCGAGGGTTTGATCACAACATCCTTTGCTCTCCGACAAACTTCACAGGAACCCACGTATCGGGCAACATCAGCACGGACCTGTGGCCACCAGAACTCCCTTGTGAGAAGATGCAGGGTTTTGTAAAGTCCAAAGTGTCCAGCTGGTAAAGAGTTATGTGAGAGATGCAACACCTGGTTACGAAGAGAACCAGCAGGAACATATAACCTCCCTCTATGTAATAATAACCCTTGCTGTGCAGAAAACTCTCTATGATTCCCATTCTGGAGTTCCTGAAGATGTTGCTGAGTCCATGAATCGCGAGCTTGAGATTCACAGATTTCTTCTGCCAAGCTGGGACATGGATTTGTGGCCGCGAACACAGAGGGAGGCAAGATGGGCGCCACTAATGTCTCTTTCACCGGCGCTGCATACTCAGGTTTTCTGGATAACGCATCAGCTTTTTTATTCTGAGCCTCAGGAATGTACTTGATCCAGAAATCAAAGCGGGCAAAGAATAATGACCACCGGATTTCTCGCTGAGTCAATCGCTGGGCTATTTGTAGATGTTCAAGGTTTCGATAATCAGTCAATACTTGAACAGGGTGTCAAGCTCTCTCGAGGTAATGCCTCCATACATCAAAAGCCGTCTTGATGGCCAGCAGTTCACGCTCCCAGATAGTATAATTCTTCTCTGCAGGTTTTAACTGCCGAGAGTAATAGGCACAGGGACGCGGGGTTTGGGAGGGATCATCCTGTTGACATAGCACTGCTCCCAGAGCAACGCTAGATGCGTCAGCCTCCACTATAAAGGGTAATTGTGGATCAGGATAACGGAGCAAGGGTTCCGAGGTGAAGCGGGTTTTCAAAGTAGAGAAACCCTCTTCTGCTTCTGGAGTCCACCGGAAAAGCTCTTTGGGCCGAAGGAGACGATTTAAAGGTGCAACAATGTTGGCATAGGCAGGAATAAACTGGCGATAGTAGTTGGTGAAACCGAGGAACCATTGCACATCCTTACGGTTTTGTGATCGCCGCCAGGACAACACAGCTTCTACTTTCTTAGGGTCCATGCGGATTCCCTGGGGAGAAATAATATGCCCCAGGAATTCACCTTCCTTAATGTCGAACTCACATTTTTCCAACTTAGCATATAGTCCGTTTTCCCGGAGACGCTGCAAGACCTGACGGACATCTTGACCATGCTGAGCTGGGTCAGCGGAATAAATCAGGATATCATCTAAATAAATGACCACACAACGATCTAGTAGATCATGGAAAATGTCATTCATCATCCGCTGGAATACACTGGGTGCGTTTGTCAGTCCAAAAGGCATTACTAAATGTTCATATTGATTGTATCGGGTTTGAAACGCGGTTTTCCACTCATCTCCTTTACGGATACGCACCAAATTATACACCCCACGAAGGTCCAGCTTGGTATAACACTTTGCCCCTCTTAACTGGTCCAAAAGTTCAGAAATTAGGGGTAAAGGGTACCAGTCCTGAATAGTGATCTTGTTTAATGCCCGGTAATCATTACAAGGACGAAGCTCCCCTCCCTTCTTCTTTACAAAGATCACCGGTGGGGACAATGGTGATTTGGAAGGGCGTATAAACCCATGTCAAAGGTTCCTGTCTAGGAAAGCCCTCAAAGCCTCTAACTCAGGTTCGGACATAGGATAGACTCGTCCCACAGGGAAGGGTGCCCCAGGTATCAGATCAATGGCACAGTCATAGGGCCGATGCGGAGGTAACTTGTCAGCCCCCTTTTCCTCAAATACACCCGCAAAGTCTTGGTATACCTGAGGCAAGACAGGGTCAGATGTAGCATGGGCAGCTGCCAGGATGGTAGAAGAATTTTGCTTTGAGCAAGGAACCTTGAAGTACAATTCCCCTTGCACCCAATCCACCAATGGGTTATGAGCTCGCAACCAGGAAAGTCCTAAGACAAGAGGAAACCGGGGCATCCGAGTTACATTAAAGCAAATCTGCTCATTGTGGTCCATTACCTGAAGAGTAAGTGGACAGGTTTCCTGAGCTATCGGCCCAGAACGAAGTAACCGACCCTCAATGGATTCTACCAGCAAAGGAGTTTCCTTGTTCTGTACTGGAATGCGATGGTACCGCACAAACCCAGCATCCACAAAGCAGTGAGCTGCCCCAGAGTCTACCATAGCATACACAGGTACCTTCCGGCCATCAGGGAGCCCTAGAGTTACAGGTACCAGGAAAGTTCTTTGGGGTGTGATGGTATTGCCTGGGAACCCTACGGTATGCTCGATTCCTGGGGGTTCCTTCAAGGATGGAGCTGCCCTTTTACTGCTGAAGAAGTAGCAGCACTTACTGAGGAACGCTTCAAAGGGCAACTGGAAGCGAAATGTCCTCCTCCTCCACAGTACAGGCAGAGATTATGAGAGCGTCGTCTTGCCTTTTCCTCTGGGGTGAGGCGTGGTCAAGCAGCTCCCAGTTGCATAGGTTCTGGATCCATTCTGCGGGCTTCACCGGATTGCAGATTAGGCACAGCTGGCAGAGGTTGCAGGTTGTAGTTCTTGTCTCGGGAGAGGCGACGGCTTTCCAGGTGTCCATCTATCCTGAGACACAGGGTAATGAGTTCCTGTAACGTGTTTGGTTGTTCCACCCTAGAGAGTTCATCAAGCACTTCATCTGCCAATCCTTCCATATACTGAGAAATCAGTGCCGGTTCGTTCCAATGCAGATCCTGTGCTATCAAACGGAACGCAGTGGTGTAATCAAACACTGAATCTTTGCCCTGTTTCAGAGCTCTGAATCTCCTGTTGGCAGTAGCAGCCTGCATGGGGTTCTGAAAAGCCGAAGAAATGTGATTCAGGAAATCCTGATAATTATCCAGTAGAGGTGAGGCACTGAGGAGTAAAGGAGTAGCCCATTTAGCTGCCTGTCCTTTCAGCAAACTGATGATAAAGCAGACCTTAGACCTCTCAGTAGGAAATTCTTGAGCACGCACCTCAATGAACAGCTTGCATTGAGCCAAGAATGCAGGGAATTCCTCTAACTTGCCTTCAAACCGGTCAAAGGCAGCAAAGGGCAACGGGGCTGCAACCCAGCGGGTGCTGGAGCTTGCTGCAATTGAACAATTGCATGAGACAAAAGCAGCACTTGGTTTTGCAAAGCTTCCAGTGGTGTCATCCCAACAGCCCCCTCCTCTTCCATTCTGCTTGAAGAAGTTTGGGTGGGAGCAAACTGTCAAGCCCCGCACACAGAACACACAAACAGAGTTCAGTTCTTTGCCAAGATCTTTAGTGGAAAGCCAGATAAATAACAGAATCCAACTCCCAGCAATTACCAGTATTATATATTATATACTGTAGGGTGGAAGAAAACTCTGATTTTAAAACTCCATTGCCTTGTGGCTATACCCATTTCAGGAATAAGCTTCAGGAGTTAACCTTGAGGCAAAATCCAGAGTTGCAGACTGTTCCAGCAGGCTGTTCTTATGTCCCCCCCCACAAGGAAAAAGGGCAGAGGAAGCAGCTTTTAGGGCTAAACTAGGACAAGGAAGGGGGAGAGAGAACACCATTCCCCCCGAAAAGAAGCAGGCCTTCTCAAGGGGTAGATCATTCTCTCCTTCCACCTATGTGGGGTTCCATAGGGAGGAAATGCAGTGAGTGTGGTTTCCTAGAGTGGCAGGAAATGAAACTCCATAAGGAAAGGAGGGAGGGGGCTTCTCTCCAGGAGGGTATATAACTCTCCCCACACCTTCTCGAATTGCGTTGCATTGCAGGAAGCACCATCTTGCAGGGGGAGAAGGGAGAAAAGGGGGGACCCCCCTCTGTCCACCCCCCACAAGAAAAACCCCCCTCTTGGGACCTCTTGGGATCTGATCCCCCCTCGATTGGGTCTGGATTTAGAAGGAATTCCTCCCACCCTCTTTTACCAGGGGAGATGCTAAATTAGGTCACCTTCCCACCCCTTCCTTCCCTCCCCAAGTTTTCTTTGGCTGAGCAAAAACATTTGAGCACAGGGTCTCCCTTGGTCCCGCAGCAGCACTCTGTGTCCCCTGTCCCTCTGCCCATGTGCAGAGGGTTTTCCCCCTCTCCAGGCCTCCCCTCTTGAAGCAATATGGGCAGCTGACATGATGGCGAGAAAGCAAACCATGGAGGAGGCAGGAAATGGGCTTTTGAGGGGCCTTACAACCACTTGCTGCAACAACAACAGTTACCGCTACTATCCCACCCCACCTCCGCAGGCCAGCCATTCTGACAGCTGCCTGTAACGTCCTGGTTCGGGAACGGGTCTAGGTACTGAGAGAGAGAGAGCAATTTAGAGAAAACCCATGTCTTCTGGAGTATACCTGCCAGCTAAGATGCTCAGACACCTGCCTTTCCATTGCCCCTGGGGTGGGGTGGGGGACAGTGTCATCAGCTGTGGCAGCGACAAGAAGGCCCAGAACAAATCAGGTAAGTTTCCATTGTTTCTTATGGGGAAATTTCTTTTGGGTTTACAAAGTTTTGGTTTACAAGCAAGTTTCCGGAATAAATTATGCTCGTAAACCAAGGTACTGGACAGTACTACTGTACTATATTAATGTTGCTATTGACCCCCATACTGTCTCTTGGCCTGACTCTAAGGGCAAGATTTTTTTATTAGCTGGCCCTCAAGATGTGTGGTCAGAAGGATCAGACAGCTTGGCCATTTTAATGTCTTTGGAAGGACACACACACACACACACACACACACACACACACACACACACACACACACACATCGTTCTTGTTGAGCTGAGCACACGGCCCTTCCGCTTTGAGCACAAAGCTGCCAGGTTTGGGCCTAGGCTTTTATTTGGGGTTTATGTGCCTTTTATATGAATCTACCATACACGATCAGGTAACTGCTCTCATTTACTTGAACATGACTTAAGTGTACTGGGCTGTATATTGTCCCTCATTACTGTAAGCTGCCTTGGGTCCTTTTCCAAGGAGAAAGGTGGGGTAAAAATACTCTAAAATAATAGAGGAGGTGGGGTGGCCATCGTTTACAGGGCATCTCTTTCTATCAGCAGAGCCGTGATGTTGGTGAGTCTTGGGTTAGAATGCCTCTTTCTATTGGAGGGTCAGCGGGAAAGGTTTGGCATTGTGATAGGGTACCGTGCTACCAGAGCTCACTGAGTTCTTCTAAGTGGTTCTTTTGAGGTCCCCCCGTGTTCTGGTGATGGTAAGGGACTTTATTGTGGTACCAGAGCTCACTGAGTTCTTCTCAGTGGTTCTTTTGAGGTCCCCCCGTGTTCTGGTGGTGGTAGGGGACTTTATTGTGGTACCAGAGCTCACTGAGTTCTTCTCAGTGGTTCTTTTGAGGTCCCCCCGTGTTCTGGTGGTGGTAGGGGACTTTATTGTGGTACCAGAGCTCACTGAGTTCTTCTCAGTGGTTCTTTTGAGGTCCCCCCATGTTCTGGTGGTGGTAGGGGACTTTATTGTGCATGCCAAATATGGGCTTTCAGGGGTGGCTCTGGATTTCATGGAATCCATGGCCTTCATGAATCTGACCCAGCATGTTGTTTGTCCCACTCATAGATCCGGGCATACCCTGGACTTGGTTTTTACCTCCACGTTGGCGGATTATAATCTGAGGGTTGGGGACATTGTTCCCTTGCCTGTGTCATGGTCAGACCATCATCTGCTCTCTTTTCCCCTGTTGATCGCTGCCCCACCCCACAGGGAGCCTCGGCTCCTTGTTTTGACCCGCCCCCAAAGGCTTCTGGACCCTGAAAGGTTTCTGGAGGCCTTTGGGGAGCTTACTGACAGTCCGGCTGACAATCCAGTGGAAGCCCTGGTAGAAAGGTGATATGAGGATACCACCCAGGCTGTTGACCGGATTGCCCCTAAGGGTCTTCTTCGCTGTGGAGCTCGGTCCTCGCCGTGGTTCACGGCAGAGTTGAGAGTGATTAAGCAATAACGAAGTCTTTTGAGAGCAGATCGAGAAAAGACTGGTCGGTAGGTAACCGGGCTTCAGTCTGTGTTTTGACCAGGTGCTGTGTTCGTGCGGTCAGGGAAGCCAAACGATCCTATGCCTCCCTGAGAATTGGTGTGGCCTTGAACCTCCAGGCAGAATTGTTCCATGTGGTTCAAGACCTCACCAATCTTGGTCAGCCTAGGCCTCCTCCTAGTGATTTCACTAGTGAGTCTTTTGCAGCCTTTTTTAGAAGTAAAATTGAGGCCATCCAAAACTGTCTGGACTCCAGTTGCTGAAGCCCCTCCTCGAGTATCCCTGGCACCACACACCCTCAGTCTCCTTGCCTAGTTGAGTTTGGGCCTTTTTCCTCAGTTGAGGCCTCCAGGTCACTGGCTCATTGTAGGCCGGCGGCCCCTTACCAAATTTTCCACACGGAGCGTGCCAGAGTGGGCTTCCGCTATTTCCACTGCTTCCTTCAGGGAAGGGATTTTCCCCTCTCGCCTGAAGGAGACAGTGGTGAAGCCCACTCTAAAGAAACCTGGCTTGGCATTGGACAACTTGGCCAATTATCGTCCGATTGCCAACATTCCCTTCATGGGCAAGGTGATTGAGAGGTTGGCCGGTGCCCATCTCCAGTTGTTCCTGGAGGAAGAACATGTCCTGCATCCATTCCAGTCCAGGTTCAGGGCGTGTCGGGGGACTGAGACTACCTTGGTCGCACTGTAAGATGATCTTCTCAGGGGGGCTGACAGGGTTGCTCAACCTTGTTTGTCCTCCTTGGTCTGTCAGCGGCCTTTGATACCATCAACCACAGTATCCTGCTGGGCCGACTCTCCGAGGTAGGGATTGGAGGTACAGCATTTAGCTGCCTCTGGTCCTTCCTGGGAGGCCGTCCCCAGCATGTGCAGATTTGGGGGAGGGTTGTCAGCCCCTTGGATGCTCCCATGTGGGGTTCCCAAAGGTTTGCACTCTCCCCCATGCTGTTCAATATGTGTATGAGGCCTCTGGCTGAGGTCATTAGGGGATTTAGAGTCTGCTGTCATCAGTATGGGGATGACACACAGCTTTATCTCTCCTTTTCCACCTCTGCAGTGGAGGCAGTGCAGACCCTGACTTGTGCCTGGATGCGGTCACGGACCAACAGACTTAAGCTCAACCCAGAGAAGACCGAGGTTATATTCTTTGGGGCGCCATCCTCCGGATACAGTGGCCCTCTCCCCAGTTTGGGGGTACTACCCTCCTGCTGGTGGATAGAGTCAAAAATCTGGGTCCTGGATCCAGCGCTATCCTTGGAGGTTCAGGTGGCTGCCATTTCCAGGACTTCTTTTTTCAAGATTTGCCAGTATCTGGACGGGGAGTCCCTGAGGTCAGTTGTGCAGACACTTGTGATCTCGAGGATAGATTACTGCAACACTCTCTACATGGGGTTGCCCTTGATTCTTATTCGTAGAATTCACTGGGTACAAAATGCTGCAGGTGGAGCGGACCTTCCAGAGATTGACTGAGGTCCGTCCTACTTGCTGCGGTCGCTCTCACTCCAGGTGCTCATGCCCAGGGAGGCTACGAAAGCGGTAACCCACAACCAAGCCTCCTCTGTGGTTGTCCCTTGGCTTTGGAACCATCTCCCGAGTGAGCTGCGCCTAGCCTAGTCCCTGCCTGCCTTCAAAAAGGCCTTGAAGACCTGGCTTTTTTGTGAAGCATTTGTTGACCTTTAATTCCCCCCCCCCCCATTTATTCTATTCCGCCACCTTGCACCGAGTATTTTATTTTATTTTATTTATCAGTTTAGAATAGTCAATTCATTTTTATATATACCATTTTATGTTACTATTGTTGTTGTTGTTTCAATTGTTCTTTGATTATTATTGTAAATAAATAAATAAATAAATAAATAAAACAAGGGGGAGATTTCTTTATTTTATTTTAGAGTATTCTTACCCCGCCTTTCTCCTTGCAAAAGGACACATGTCAGCTTACAGTAATAAGGGACAATATTCAGTCCAATACAATATAGACATATTTAAGTACTGAGAGCAGGGAATTGAGAAGGACAAGGAAGGCGGATCTCCCCCTTCCCTTCCTCCATCCCTCCCTGCCTTTTGGGGCTGGGCTCCCTGAACCCGTTGGCTGCAAAGTCGGACAGCTCAGCGGTTCGAATCCCGGGTGGCTCTTCGGTTTGGAAACAGAGACTAGTATGCATGTGCGGAGGCCGCGGGAGGGGGACAGGGGTTGCCCCCCCCCTCCTCGCAGAGCCAGAAGGGAGGCGGAGAAAGGGGGGGGGTTCGGATTCCTCCAAGGCAGCGAGTTCCGCTTCCTAGAGTGGCAGGAAAGGAAGGCTACCCGGGAGGGGGGAACTTGCTCTCCGCGTGGCTTTCCACCCCCCCCCAAAGGCGCTTTAGAAGGAGAGGAAAGAGACCCCCCAGGAGGAGGAGGAGGTGCGTTCTGCAATGGGGGGATGATATGGGGGGGAGTGCAGTGGTGGGAGAGGTTGCAAGTGAGGAGGAGGGGGCCGTTGGAGATGCAATGGGGAGAATCTGCCTCCTCGTTCCCTTTCTCTCTTTCCACCTTTAATTTGGAAGGAGGAGGAAGGAGAAGGAGAGGGGGGGAAACTGAACACCCCCCTTTTGGAGGAATTGCGGGTCCGATCCAGGCAAACCCTCCTCCTTTCCCTTCTCCCCCCCCCCGCGCAAAGAAAAAGGAAGGAGGGTGAACCTTTTAAGGCCGAATCAGGACAGGAAACGGGCAGGAGGGAGAACTGACCACCAAAAGAACAACTCAAGGGGCAGATCAGCATTTTGGGGGAATTGCAGGGGGGGTCACATGGGGGGGGGAGAAAGGCTGGAAGTGCGGCTTCCTAGAGTGGCAGAAAAAAAAGCTATATATAGGGAAGGAGGGGGGGACAGAAGGGACTCACCTTCCTTTGGGTCATGATTTCGAAGGAATTCCCTTCCCCACCCCACCCCAGTGTAGGGGGAGAAGGCAAAGAAGGAAAGGGATTAAAGGAGGGGTGTCCAAACTTTTTGTAGGAGGGCCAGATTTGGAGGCTGAGAATGTGGAGGGGAGGCGGCTGCACCCCCACACTGCAAGCCCCACCCACTGACCCCTTGCAAGCCGTTCCTACTGATCCCCCTAAGCCCTACCCACTGACTCATAAGAACATAAGAACATAAGAAGAGCCATGCTGGATCAGGCCAAAGGCCCATCTAGTCCAGCTTCCTGTATCTCACAGCGGCCCCACCAGATGCGTTTGGGAGCGCATGAGACTAGATATCTGTCTCCTGATACCACTCCCCTGCATCTGGCCCTTGAAGTACCCTGGTTTAAAGCCTAGAGATTACACATCTCCATCATGGTTTGTAACCCGTGATGGACTTTTCCTCTAGGAATCTGTCCAATCCCCTTTTGAAGGCATCCAGGCCAGATGCCATCACCACATCCTGTGGCAGGGAGTTCCATAGACTTACAACGCGCTGGGTGAAAAAATATTTTCTTTTGTCAGTTCTTACTCTCCCAGCACTCAATTTGAGTGTATGTCCCCTAGTTCTGGTATTTTGAGAGAGGGAGAAGAGCTTCTGGCAGAGCTCCTTGCAAGCTCCGCCCACTGAACCCTCTTTACAAAAAGTTTGGGCACCTCAGTTCTACAGTATAGGAATAGTAAATATTTAGTTGTGCCTCCTATTCCTATTTTTGTCACAGGCAATGGGCATTTTTATACCACACCATCTGACCTAGTGATGGTGAACCTTTTAGAGATCAAGTGCCCAAACTGCAATTGAAATTCCATTTACTTTTTGCAAAATGCCAATACGTCAATTTCAGGGCTGCAAGAAGCAGAGAACAGTGGTTTCTTTAAGAATTGGCTCCATTTCACATTCCTCTCTGCCCCTCTTAACTGATTTTTTTTAAAAAAACCCTCTTGTCAATCTTTAGGGGGGTGAGGGGGGGCTGGTTTCAAGCACACTAAGGAAAGCCAATCCATAAACAAACATAAAACATACCCAAGCAAACAAGCATACAGTATTTGAAAAAGAATATTTCCATTAAGCATTCAAGTACCATTGATCCTTGCCCAGCCTGTGTTGTTTGCAAGGAAAGTGGTGATGGTTCCCTTGTAAACTGCTCAGGCTGGGTGACTTGCATGGGCAGTCAGAAGCAGGCATTCCCCCCCACACACACACAAATACCTGCCGGAGCAGCCAGGTGGCTCTGGCAAGCATGGGAGGTGCCTCCACCACCAGCCACTTTCAGTGTGAGGGATACCATCTGATTGCTGCCATCACGGTTGGCGTGGAGTGAAAGGGAAGGTGCGCTGGGGATGGGGGTGGGGAATGGGAGATAAGTGGCTGGCGAAAACCAAGTTACCAGGGCTTTGTAATACAACAACTTCCTGGCCACAGCACATGAGGTTTTGAGGGGGGTGCAGGTTGGAAGATGCAATTACTCTGAAGTGTAGGAGCAGGGTTGGCTTGGTTTAGTGCTCCAGACTTTCTCTCCCAAAGATCCACCTTTTAGAAAGGGGTCTGGGGAAGGTTCCCACTCTTTTTCAGAACGAGGGAAACATGCCTGTCAAGCAGCCGCCCAGAAACCTGCCTTGATCTCCTTTTGAAAGGTGGATCTTTGAGGAAAGTCTGATCCAGGAGAAAAAAACCGGGCCCCTCTTCTGACAGAGGAATTCTTCAAGCAGCTTCCTCACCTGCAATACCCCCTCCAACCCCCCCCCGAAATAAACATTTAAAGTGGCAGGTGCTGGGGCTTAGGGCTCCAGACTTTCTCCCCCAAAGATCCACCTTTCAAAAGGATCAGGGAAGTTTCTGGGCTGCTTTTTGTCAGGCCTGTTTCCCTTGTTTTGAAAAGAGGGAAACTTCCCCAGACTCTTTTCTAAAAGGTGGATCTTTGGGAGAGAAAGTCACCCCCTCCACCCCCAAAAGAACAACTCTTGCAGGGGCAGATGGCCATTGCTCCCCCATTTTGGGTCCCTAGCCTAAGCCTGCTGGAGTTTGAGGGTCCAAAATGAACGGGCTGGGAAGCAGAAAGGGGGCCGTGCTTCCCTCCTCCTCCCCACTAACTCTCCTGTGACTCTTGGGTTTGTTTGGCAGGCTGCCACCATTTTCCTACTTACCTCCGTCGGCTGGCAAAGGAAGGTGGCACTCAGTAAAGGCGGACCAGGCTTTTTACAAAGCCGTGGCAGTGAGAGCTGAGCAGGTTGGGACAGAAGGGCCCTGCCCCTTTGCATGGCGTTTGTTCTAGCCAAAGAGGAGGGATGGGGCGAGTTCTCCATGGCAGTGGTGGTGTCGGTGGGAGAATGGCTGCTACTGGCCCCGGCTGAGGAAAGGCACATCAACAGGAGGAGCAGTAGCAGCGGGCGGTTCTTTCTCCCAAGCTTCGCCCCAATAAAAATGACCTGGCGGGAGATGGCAAGAGCCTGACTTTGGGCAGGCCTGGATTAAAGGTTTCTCCACGCCCAGGTTTCCTTCTCCTGAGCAAAACTCTGAGCCCAGAGTCTCCTGGGTCCCACGGCAGCTCTCTCTTTGTCCCCTGCTTCTCTGCCCATGGACAGAGGGCTTTTCTTACCCCCCGAAGGGCCCTTCTCTCTCTCTCTCTCTCTCTCTCTCTCTCTCTCTCTCCAGCCCTTCTCTCAGAAGCAACGTGAGCAGTTGACCTGATGCCCCCCCCCCAAATGCCTCTCTTTCCCCCATTCGAAAACTGACGGGCGAGGACGCAACAAAGGAGAAGGCTAGAGAGATGGACATTTTGGAATTACAATCCCTCACCACACAAAACGTGAAAGCAATTATACAGTATTTTTGTGCCTCCTGAATAAGTGAGGCCCAAACCACTAAGCAGAGTTGAGCCACCCCAGGTCTCCTTTTAAGGAGAAAAGCAGGGCAGCAATATTTGAAATAAATAAACGGTTTGGGGAAATAAACTGCAGGAGAGTTGGGACAATTTCCTCCCTGCCTCCCTCAGGGGAATATCTGTGGTGTTCGATTCCCACATGGTATTTTCTGAAAGGAAGGCAGGCACACACAAAGCTGATATTTTTCAGCAGAGTTAGTAACAGATCCCCAAAGAAGCAGGATCTTCCTGGCTGTGCTCTCTGCTGCAAGACAGGTGGTTTGGTCCAGGAAACACAATTCAGGGCCATTTGCTTTACAAAAGGCTGGTTCCTTATCAGTATTTAAAAATTCATCTTTCTGCTCCCATTTTCAGCTCTCCTGTTAGTGGAATAGGAAGCCCTTAAGGAGAATGAAGGTTGGAAGAGACTGTAGTAGTAGCTGACAATGTTCCTCCAGTTAGAAAAGTCCTGAGACATGCACCGTGCCTTTCGTTTTAAATTCGATTTCTATTTTCAGCTGTCGGTGTCCTTTGTGGAGGTGACCCCCTCTTTTGCCCACAGCGAGTGGGATCTTCTCATTCCAGGCTGGAGATCTCTGCGTGAGGAGATCCCTTTGAGATTCTGGGAATAAAATCTGTCCAGGTAAGGATCCTCAGCATGTGTCATGAAGAAGGCTTTTTACTTTCTTGATTTATTTTATGCATTCATATACTGTGACTGCTCTGATTCACTTACAGGAGTTAAGGCATCTCACCCCGCCCAGCCATAAACAGTGGCATAAAAATAAAATGATAATCAATGTGACGAGTCAATTATCCAGGGAAGATGTTCTTCTGTACCTCCCTCCATGCTCACAATACAAATTTTAGAAAAAATCCTCTTCTGCTATGGGGTGACTGGAGAGGGAGAGCCTCTTTGGAGTGGTTAGAGAAAATAAGACTTTTTGCTCTTCTGGTTTTCTTGTAGATTTATCTGAGGACAGAAAAATGATTACCCAGCTTGTTTGGTGGTGGGGCAGTGCGTACCCTGCATAATTAAATTGGAAACTGTCCAGAGAGTGCTTTAAGGGCAGTATATAAAGAGCACATTCTGTTTCTTGTCTGTTATTGCTTTGAAGGTCTCTGTATATCAAATTAAATATGTCCATCAGTTTTTTTTGGCGAATGAACAGCAATGTTCCCTTAAAATATCCAAGCTGTCTGAGTGGCTGCTTTGAAGGTGATCATAAGCACCATAAATTCATATGGAAGAGGTATAGTCATCCAAGACAACTTTCTGTGAGTTAGATATAACATAATATACAGTGGTACCTTGTATAAAGGAATTAATTCGTTCCAAATAAAATTATTTTAAATTTTCCTTTATACAAACTGCAATTTTCCATAGGAATGCATTGAAAATGGAATCTATTCCAATGCAGAGAAAATGACACAAACTACAGTACAGGTATAATTTTGGGGAACAGAAATGCAAAATGCAAACAGGCATCCACCCCCACACACTGATTTTGGGCAGAGTGCAGCAGCACAAAGGTTAATTCTTCCGGGCTCGGGAGAGGAGGAGGAGGATGTCAGAAAAGCATCCAAATATTCTGGCTCATACCACTGCACAAGCAGTGCAGGGAGGTGTTGCAGTGCAGCCAGTGAGCAGGCCGAGCCTTGGAACCATCCTGTATCGTCACACACACACACACACACACACACACACACACACACACACACACACACACACACACACACACACACACACACACACACACACACACACACACCGCCTGGCCTGAGCATGGTGCCGTGGCTCTGAAGGCCAGCCAGGGAGAGGAACGGGCGAGTTGAACCCTGCGGAACAGAACCTCCAACTCATGAATGAGGGGCTGGGAGAGAGACAAAGGAGGAAGGGATGTCTGCTGCTGCTGCTGCTGCTGCTCAGGGGGAAAGGGAACCCGCCTGCAGGACTGAGCATGATGCAGCAGTGCGGAGTGGCCCGGGCGTGGCCAACAACAGCTGCAGACTGCGCCGCCCTCCCGGGGAGCATGCCACCACCTCTGCCACTGCCAGCTCCGGCAGTGCTGATCCACATCACCATCGGGTGACCTTGGCTCTCAGTGCTGATCCACAGCACCATCAGGTTACCTCGGCTCTCTTGCACTGCATGGCTCGGGCTCAAGGGGGAGAGAAAGAGAGACGGAAAGGGGGAAGGAAAAGAGACCAGCAGGCATCCCTGAGGAAGCTTTGCAGTGGGTGCCCAGCAAGACAAGCAGGCGGACCTAGCCCTCCTCCTCCTCCATCGCTGCCAAAGCCACTGCTGCCGTGGGTGTCCTGCCAGGCTGAGCGGGCTGGCCTGGGCCTCCTCCTCCTCCTCCTCCCAATGCCAGCTTGCATCTTCGGTAAAGAGCCCCAGAGACTGCCTGCTCCCATGTTGGAGGGGAGGGGGAGGGGGAGGGAGTGGTGATGGAAATGTTTTCCATTGTACAGATTTTCCACAATAGGAGCCTAACGTTATACGAGGGTCCACTGTATAAATATTATATTAAGGCTATGGAACAAGTTGGAGCCATTTCTTACCCTGGACCTCACTAGACTTTAACCAGTATGGAAAAAACCATTTCCTCACAGGAAGAGTGTGATAAATCCCCTGGTTTTCCTCAGGATATTCACTGGTGCCACAATGAGCTTCTTCACTGATGTTGGTGGAGATGGGTCCACCCTGGAGCTGTGTTTCATTCTCCTGAATCCTCCATGGCAGTGCATTGGATTTGTTACTTGATTTGAAACTCTGTTTTTGTGGTCACTTATATTTTGCAGGTAAGATGCTGTAGAGAAGCAATAAAAGAGGAAGACACCAAGCGTCAGAGGAAGAGGTTGAATATTCAGATGCAAATGAGGTAGTTGAGAATCAAACCAGAAGGATGGAGCTTAGAGGAGAACAGATAGATGTAAAGATGGACAAATCTATTACTTGTCAGGAAAAAGATCAAGTGGTTCCGAAAACATCTAAAGGAGAGGACAGGAATGAGCATGCCAAGTGTGGAAAATCTTTTACTAGCACCTCAACAACTTGTTCCGATAAAAAAATTCAGCAGGGGGAGAACCCATTGACATGCCTGGAGTGTGGAAAGAGGTTCAGTCAAGCTGGACACCTTGCTATACATCACAGAACCCACACAGGCGAGAAGCCATTTGAATGTTTTGAATGTGGAAAGATGTTCAATGATTCTGGAAGCCTTGCTAAGCATTACAGAACCCACACAGGTGAGAAGCCATTTGAATGTCTGCAGTGTGGAAAGAGGTTCAGTGAATCTGGAAACCTTGCTAGCCATCACAGAACCCACACAGGCGAGAAGCCATTTGAATGTCTGGAGTGTGGAAAGAGGTTCAGTCAAGCTGGACACCTTGCTAGGCATCACAGAACCCACACAGGTGAGAAGCCATTTGAATGTTTTGAATGTGGAAAGAGGTTCAGTGATTCTGGAAGCCTTGCTAGCCATCACAGAACCCACACAGGTGAGAAGCCATTTGAATGTCTGGAGTGTGGAAAGAGGTTCTGTCACTCTGGAAACCTTGCTAGCCATCACAGAACCCACACAGGTGAGAAGCCATTTGAATGTCTGGAGTGTGGGAAAGGGTTCAGTCATTCTGGAAGCCTTGCTAAGCATCACAGGATTCACACATGTGAGAAGCCATTTCAGTGTCTGGAGTGTGGAAAGAGGTTCAGTCACTCTGGAGCACTTGCTGGCCGTAACAGAACCCCCACAGGCGAAAAGCCATTTGAATATCTGGAGTGTGGAAAGAGGTTCAGTAATTCTGGAAGCCTTGCTAGCCATAACAGAACCCACACAGGTGAGAAGCCATTTGAATGTCTGCAGTGTGGAAAGAGGTTCAGTAAAGCTGGAAACCTTGCTAGCCATAACAGAACCCACACAGGTGAGAAGCCATTTGAATGTCTGCAGTGTGGAAAGACGTTCAGTCAGTCTGGACACCTTGCTAGCCATCACAGAACCCACACAGGCGAGAAGCCATTTGAATGTCTGCAGTGTGGAAAGAGGTTCAGTGCTTCTGGAAGCCTTGCTAAGCATCACAGAACCCACACAGGCGAAAAGCCATTTGAATGTCTGGAGTGTGGAAAGAGGTTCAGTACTTCTGAAAACCTTGCTAGGCATCACAGGATTCACACAGGTGAGAAACCATTTGAATGTCTGGAGTGTGGGAAAGACTTCAGTCATTCTGGAAGCCTTGCTAGGCATCACAGGATTCACACACGTGAGAAGCCATTTCAGTGTCTGGAGTGTGGAAAGAGATTCAGACATTCTGAAACCCTTGCTAGCCATCACAGGATTCACACAGGTGAGAAGGCATTCGAATGTCTGGAGTGTGGAAAGAGGTTCAGTCACTCTGGAGCACTTGCTGGCCATAATAGAACCCACACAGGCAAAAAGCCATTTGAATGTCTGGAGTGTGGAAAGAGGTTCGGTAATTCTGGAAAGCTTGCTAGACATCA
>JAPFRF010000024.1:12879032-12951532 GCA_029282475.1 Phrynocephalus forsythii
ACCCTTGTCTGGAGGCTCCAACGGGTGCAGAATGCGGTGGCCAGACTGCTGGTAGGTGCTCGTAGATTCGAGCACATCACCCCAGCTCTGGCCCGCCTGCATTGGCTACCCGTTGTCCTCTGGATTAGGTTCAAGGTCTTGGTTTTGATTTTCAAAACCCTCCACGGCTTGGGACCAGAGTACCTGTCGGAGCGTATCTCCCAGAGGTCAACTGGGGTCAGGCCCACGAGAATGGCACAGGCGCGGTCATTTAGGGTGGCCACACCCAGGGAGGCACGGAAATCGTTCACGCGTAACTGAGCCTTCTCTGTGGTGGGCCCTATGCTGTGGAACCATCTCCCTAGTGAGTTGCGCCTAGCACAGTCCCTTCCCGCCTTTAAAAGGGCTTTGAAAACACACCTGTTTAAAGAGGCATATGGCGACCTTTTTACTTAATTTTTTTTAATCCTCTTTTTGCCGCCTGTGGAGGGTATTGTCCCTCCTTGTTTTATTGGTACTCTTGCCTTTTTTGTTTTCTTTTCTGTTTTCTTGTTTTGACTGTAAACCGCCCAGAGTTCCGTCCGGAAGATGGGCGGTATATAAATATAACAAATAAATAAATAAATAATAAGAGTTCTATCTTTGGTATCAGCGCAGTGAGACAAAAACTTTTATACTTGGCTCAGTGTGTGGCTGGAGTGGTTTGTCCTCACCGGGCGATGTTTTACGGTCGAATCCAGTACTACTTCACGTGCTCCGTTCGCATTGAGAAGCCTATTTTAAATAGCCGGTTTCTTCTTAATTTTTTTTTAAAAAAAATATAAACCAGTGCGTATCGATGCATCGATACCCGCCTGTCATTCTCTGCAGAGCAGAATAATTTTATCAACATTTGTTTTCTAGTTACGATTTGTATTGCTCCGTCCATTGGCGGCGTGAAAAAAATGCTGTTCTCCGTCATGGGCACTAGGTGGACCAGCACACAACATATCTTTTGTATGTCCCATGGCTCCTCCAAGGACATTCGAGTTCTCCCTTCCAAATTCCCTAGAGCAGTGTCGGAGGAACTTCCGCCTCCGTTATCAATTTCATGCTACAATGGCTCCCTCGCGTTCTGAGTGCCGGCTAAAGAAATTCAAACGGAGGATCCCATATTTTGTTGCACTGCTGCGCAGTTATTGTAAGTTGATAGACGGTATAGCTACGTTATGCTTCTTTAGCAGAAAACGGTTACTTCGACGCAGGCATTTGTTGAGGGAAACTATGGTTGGTTGCAACATTTTGATAAGGGTCATTTCCCAGTGGATACTAACGTCGCCTAGGCAGAAACTATTCTGGTGCTACCCTGGGCGTTCTCAGTGGTTTAACGACAAGGTTCTTCAGCTGTGGGACGACAGACAATGGTTGGAGAACTTCAGAATGACAAGGCGGACACTTTTTGGGGTCGCCGACAAGCTGCGACCATATCTGATGCGGAGGGACACAGTAATGCGGTCAGCGGTTCCAGTCGAAGAACGAGTAGCCATTGGTGTGTACTACTTGGCCAGCCGTTCTTGCTACAGAACCATCGCCCTGGTATTCCAGAAAGGAAGTTCTACTGTAGCTAGTATAGTCATCGAGGTGTGTCTTGCAATGGAACACGTCCTTCTCAAGGAAGAGGTTCGCCTATCAGAATTCACTAAGGTGGGTGTTTTCATGCGGGTTCGTATGTAACAGCTGGCATTACGTTTCTAGGATTAGTACAAGTGTTCTGCCGTAGACTATTAGAACAACCTCATTGATGACAATGGTGCATACTGGGTACCCCTTCTCCATCCCACAAAATCACTTAACAACGTTGGAATGCAGTCACCTTGAGGTGGGAAAAACGGCCTCCAAGTAGTACTGTAATTTTCCCACTCATCACAATGTTGTTCAACGTTTCTCCCTGCCACATACACGGGTGGTGTGGTCGGACCAGGATGCCGTCTATGGGCATGTTTACTATCGGGAAGGAACGATTGAGGGGGATGTATGATGCATACAATATTAAGGTAATGGGTAATGTAGGTACTGGAAAGCGCATCTTGCATCCACAAAAATCAAGACCGAGGTTGAAAGCGCTCTCATAGAGGGGATATTGCAAAGCAAAGCAACTGATTATTTAACTGATGGGGTCAGTCCAGGAAGCCTTCTGATGGGCGTTGGGCAGGTACCTGGAGCAATCTGTCCAATTGCTGTTCATGCAATGCGACATCACGCACTGCTGTTCCAGGTATGCTACATTAATGTTGTAAAGCTTCTATCCATTTGTGGGGCAATGACTATTTCTTGTGCTTTCTTTTCCAACAGATGACGTCATCAATGAAAATATTCGGATTTCCGCATACAATTGGATGTATTGATGGAACACACATTCCGATATGCCCGCCTAAATTGCAGGGTCCTGCTTACTTTAATAGGAAGTCTTTCCATTCAGTTCTACTGCAGGCTGCTTGCGATGGTGACGGAATTTTTTTTTCGATGTTGACCGGGCATTCTGGTGTGAACCATGATGCTCATGTTTTTAGGTCATCGTCTCTCTTCAGTAAGATGGAGGAAGGGACACTAATTCCCGGCAGCCCAATGTTCACCTATGCAGGGGTGTCGATTCCACCCATAATATTAGGGGATGGTGCGTATCCATTGTGTAAGTGGCTGATGAAGCCTTTCGCTATACCAAGAACTGACAGGGAGCGTCACTACAATAGGATTTTTAATCGATCAAGATGCGTCGTTGAAAGAGCTTTTGGGCGCTTGAAGGCAAGATTCAGGCGCTTATCTGTCAGAATAGAAGCACACATTGAAAACATCAACTCAATAGTAGCTGCTTCCGTGATTCTACATAACATTTGTGAACGGGAAAAGCATGAAATTCCTAATGAGGATCAGCAGCAAAGTTCCCTGGCTGATTCCCAGGAAATTTCGGAAACATATGACAACAGATCGGGAACTGCCCGTGCAGAGGCAGAAGCAGTGCGCAATGCCATTGCAGAGTATTTACAAACCCATGTGAAGTGACTTGTATGAAAACTGATTTCAACAAGTCTTTTAACCGTAAAGTAAAAACATATTCTAACTTACTCAGTGTGGAATTTGTCAATACCGAGATTCCACTTATGCTGCCAGTTGCGTCCTGATACAAGGAGCATACTGATTACAATTCTTACAACCCCTTTTAGGGTTATAACATACACAGTAACTTGCAATGAGACTCTCAGTGATCACAGCCTTCTATTGGGCCGAATGATATATGGTGTTGGGGTGCAGTGATGGGGTCTTCTTCATTTGCCTGTGCCGTGCTGTAACCAAAAAACATTTCTGGTAACAATAAATAACTGAATACAGCAATGGTTCAGTTGTCATTGATTATATCATCTTCATGACAGGACATTTTCTTGTATTAACCACATGATCTTTGTCTTCTGAGCTTCATTAAGCAGGATGGTTGCTTAGCAGGGAAATGATGCTTCAACTGAGACAAATAGCACTCTCTTTGAAACTGCAATGTGGGCATGCTGAGTTGTTTACTTTAAGTAAAAAAAAAGCCCCTTTAAGTAATGAGTCAGTGCTGTATATATAACACATGGCCTACAGCACTTTATCTGCTATCCCATCTGAAACCTCTGTAAAACCGACAAGAGCATCAGGAATTCAATCAAATAACTCCTGATTTTCTGGTTGTGCCCTGCAGAGGTCCCACACCAGGAAGTAAGTAATCAGACTAGAATGATAACATCTATTGTTAAAGAAAACAGCAGATGACTAGTATAGCAAATCTCTTTTCAGCAAGGGGACTGCTCTCATGGCTTGATTTCCTTTGGAAGCAGATCCTTGCAACCTTCACAGGGCACTCAAACGCCATTTCTGCGGCAACAAGTATTTCCGTTCATTTTCCATGCTGTTAAAGCTTGACATAGGATCGAAATCAGAAATTACAATACTCACTATAAACTGCTTATCCACTTCAAGCTATACCTAACAGAACTGTTAAACACCCATTGTTTTACGTCCAACAGATTGTCCCTTGCGAACCTCATTTTTATATGGTAAAAGTTCATGGGGACCAAAAACTTTCTTTTTAAATTAGGAAAAGTATTTGTGGTTATATAGGACTTGGAATAAGGAAAGCTGTTATTCCAAACTGCCTAACAGCAGAGTGAAAAAACAGGGCTGAGAAAGGGCCCCTAGCGATTTACAAGCCAACAATTAAACTCCTGGGTAGTCTACACCTTCCTCTTGATATGCAGATAAGTCAGTAGTGTTTGGGGGGGGAAAGGAAAAAACATTACAGACAACACAACTCGTAACTAGCAAACTTTCCTCTGAGCCAGAACTTCTTGGATATTGTAGATCTGGAATACAGAGCAAAGTAATATATTAAAGACAGCTGCTATCAGGAGTGACACATGGGTGCAATGATATCATAAACGTGTTTTTGATAAAACAATCCAATCACTCATGTTCTTTACAGCTCTAGGTGAAGGGGTATCACCATTACCAGCCAACATTCCTTTGCATGGGTTGCCAGCACCTTTCCCTTGACATGCAGATTGATGCTCCGGGGGGGGGGGGACAGGAAGTCTATGTACTGGGTTGTCTTCAGGGAACATCATTTACTGGTCAGTATTGCTAGAGAATTTCTAGCGCTGAGATTTGAAGATGGATACTGAAGACACATCGGAAAGCAGTCAGGGAACTCCAGTTCAAACCAAAATTAAGAGAGGCATTATCTGGGGGAATGAGGAGACCTCAGCATTAATTAAGGTATGGGGAGAGGCAGAGATAAAATATGCATTATCTTCTCTAAAAAGAAATATTGAGATATTTGAGGTGATTTCATCGGAACTTGGGAAACTTGGTTTCAATCGTTCTGCATCCGAATGCAGAACAAAAACAAAATCACTAAGGAAGCTTTACAAGCAGGCAGTGATTCATAACAACACATCAGGCTCAGGACGTTCGAAATTTGTTTGGTATGACGAGATGGCAAACATTTTCCGCACCGACACATCAATCCATCCTCTACGGACCACCGAAAGTGATTCTGCTGCTGGCACGGGTGAGTTACCAAAATAATGTTTTAACCTCAGCCAGTTATTTCGCCTAAGCCATTAGGTTCTTCAAAGAAGAATGCATGCTTCGATGTACCGTCGTGTCGATTTTCCGCCGCGAGGGAAACGATTAATCTTATACCGGAAATAATAAATTCCAAAGGAATACATCTTTTTCATTTAAGAACACATTGTTTCGAAAATAGCAATTAATAACTGTTATTAGCCATCGATCTGTCGAAGGATAGCCTACAGTTAAAACAAAGGTTTATCAAATAAACAGTAGGACGGCATTAATCAGGGCCAAAAGGTTGGGGTTATAAGCATAGCCCCTTTAAATAAATTATTTATTTTAACCTCCAGGAGAACATCGAACTTCCGATGGATATTAAATTCTTAAAAAAACAATCATGTTAATGAACACTGGGAAATAATATATATATAATATGTTTGAAAAATCTAAAAAATATATTTAAAGTATATTACTTGAAATATATATTGTAAGTATATATTTCCAGTAAATATTTATTAAAAATACTCGGGATAAAACGATACGTCGATAGCTGCTCCGTAATTATGTTGAAGCAATTATATTCCATTGCGGTTCCATATGATTCCCATTAATTCTCATGGTTTCAAAATTAAAAAATAATAGCTCTAGGTAACGATCTATTACCTTTAAAAAATATCTCGTTTAACATACGGGAATGTATTATAAATTTTTTTATGAAAAAACTTTCCTTTAATATATAAAATTTTTTTACTGCTACATGTGGGCTTTTCAGCGAGTCAATACATGTGTGTAGTCTGAGGACACACATATATACATGTGTGTAGTCTGTGGACACATATAGTTTCACAGTTATGTGTCCAAAAAATTACGGGAAACCATCGAAACGTCGACGACTACTCCTAACTAATTAAAGCATTCCTATTGTTCCGTTTACATTCGATGACATATTTATTTTTAATGTAATGGTGTTAGTTAAGAGGTATTATTGTTGTTGCTTGCCAGATATTTAAAAAAACTGCAAAAAAAAATTGGGTTTTTCAATGATGAAATCAACACCATCGCGGTTTGGTGAGGTGTGTTTACGGGTTGTGTTACTTTGGCAGCATTACGTTAGCTGAAATGTGTTGGAATCGCAAAGAACAGGCAGTACAACTTTAAATAAAACTTTTAAGTTCACCCAGCGTTCAACTGCGCTCTACAAACATCCCTCATTTCAACACGGGAAGGAAGTAATGGGAAGAGGGGCGTGCCTATAAGTAAGAAAACCAATCAGATTCAAGATTTAAGAATAAAACGGAAAATCGTAATCACTTCTCGACAAGCGCCAAAGCATGGCGCTTGCAGTATGTGAACCAGCCATTTGGAGAACATTTACCAATTTTTTCATTTCCATTTGCTCCTCTTTCCACTTTTAGCAATGGAGGCTATGCGGGGCGTTACAGAAAATGCCGCCACGTTGATTCTATTCGAGGACGCAGACTACGATAACCACAGCTTCGGGCCCTCCGAAACTTCATTTGCTGGTATGTAACTTTCCAGAGAAAAAGAAATCCGCACCATTGTCATGTAAAATGCTATTGTCTGGGGCACTACTAGAGTACCAGCACCACCCTTGACCGGGTTCCTAGGCGGGAAACCGAAAGAGGCAATAGTAATTTATACAAAATGAATCTAATGCTTTTTCCTAGGTACTCAATCTACTGATGGGTGCGAGCCCTCCACGTCTGGGTGTTCGTCTTCACAGAGCACACCTCCCACTGTTGCAGAAAGGGGCCTCAACAAAAGTGAGTAATCTTCTGATGGTGCTTTATGCTTTTACTGTGGGTGAAACAGGGTTCGATTGGGTTTGGTCCTTAGTATAATTTTTGGATCTGTAAAATGGAATTGTGGGTACTTATTATTAATATAACCTGTATATCACTTTTTAGGACGACGTTTAAGTCTAAGTGATTATTAAAAGTGTGTAATGAGGTCTAAGTATTAATACCTGTTTAAAGTAGTACGTTCCTTAAATTATTACTTGGTGTAAAAATTTTGACCAAATTATCCACATGAAATTTCCCTATCATGTAATGTACAGCATAATATTCCTTTAATTGTTCACTAATTCAGGATTGTATGAAACAACAAACCATGAGGCAACACTTGATCCTGCAACAAGACTGGCCTTAATCCGGAAAAGGAAACAAAGAACCACTTCTGCTGCGAGGCTGGATAACACCTTATCTGGATTTGTGGAGTGGGTAAAGGACTCAGACGAACGAAAGGAGTTAAAAATAGATAAGAGGGACGAGGTGGACATACTGTTTCAAAAGGAGATAATTAACAGCCTTAGGGTTGCTAACACATGCCTACAGAGACTCACAGATTATCTCACTGAAACACCATCAGGGGGTTCTACACAAAAAGCGGCTAGCAAGACCAATAACGTGCGGACAAGTACTCAAACCTCTAGTTTGTCTAGTTCTAGGGACTACAATCTCGGTCCCGATGATGGCGTAAGCGACTCAGAGGGTGACATTAGTAACCGTGCTGATACAGGTGACAGTTGTGATGAAGACAGTGATGATGAGGGGTCGGTTTCGCTACTTAGTGGACAGAGCACTGCAAAGAGTAGTGTGCGCGATGCCACTGGGAGTGTGCTTGCTAGGAATGCCATCAGGAATGCCAAAGAGCCAGTTAGGATCCCAGGAAAGCAGAAACCAAAACACAAGGGGGTGGTCTCTTTGGGTCAAGGAGAGAATGAACGTTCCCCTTACCTTATTGTGAAAAATGAAGATTCAGTTGATGATTCTCAGTCCTTTTTGAAAACACCACAGAAAAGGAGAAGAATCAAAAAAAAATTTATTCCCCATAGTTAACAGACCTGGGTATCCGTTTGTGATACTTGGCCCACCAGCGCCATTACAAACATTATCTATCCTTTTGTGCAATGAATTATTTTAATTTGTATTAAGTTCTTGCACATTTATCAGAAAAACAATTAGAAAACACCATAGGAACTCAATTTTAAGGTTTGTTTCACTGTAATGTTTTAATTTCTTTGGTATTCAAGCACAACTTGCTCCACTAAAACTTACTTTTAAAGATACCCGACAAAAAAGAGTCGTTGGGGGCAATACTAGATTGGTTTTAATCTTATTTTATTTTTCTTATCAACTCATAAAAAAGTTTTTTAAGATAAATAATGATACCGTGCAAAAGATAGATTTACATTGCTTGTAGTTGCTCTATTGGCATAACATTACATGAAAGGAATAGTGGTATCTGTAAGACAAATTTTTTTAGTGCAGCTTGGTATTCTCCAATACATACTTTACATTTGTCTTGCTGTACATAACTAACATTTTAATTATAGACATTTTTAAACACTTGATAACTTATTTGAAATACAGAAATTACTGTTTATTTTAATGTTCTTACCCAAACCTTAAGGAACTTACATTTTCAATTACTATAAGATCGATCCTAACCTCAAAAAAATAATTTCTTTTAATGTTTTAAACAAAACTTTTAAATGGATGCATTGATTTTTAATGTGGGGTTTTAGTGCAGAGAGAAAAAATGAGGCCTCAGATCCAGTTTTTAAAGCATTCCTTGCAAATACCAGAAACAATAACGTTTAGCAATATCAGAAAATTATAACCTTCTGGCTATGGTGGGAACAGCAATTGTTGTCAACAGGAAAGTTCTATTTTTTTAATTGTTCCATGGAACCCCATTTTAAATAACATGTCAATGTTTTTTAGTACAAAAATAAAATTGCTCATTGAGCATTACATAGAAAACATTGTTCAACACAGAAGGCATCAGCTCTCTGCTGTAGCAGTTTAATATGCTGCATCTCAACAATAGTTATGTAATAACCAGTAGTTCCTAAAAGGAATAATAAGGTTTCAGAAGAACCCGAATTACTACATCAAAACACATTTACATTGAAATAAATGACTTAGTGTAAACATACCTATGCTGCTCTTTGAGCAGAATCAGTACATATTTAAAAAAATAAGTGATATTTTAAATCAGTGCTAAAAAAAAGTTTTTAAGAATAACTGGGAGAACTTTTCCCAGTTTAAATGCAATTGGAGAAACCCTGCAGAAGTACATGTTAATCAAAATCATACAATGATTTTTTATCTCCTCCGCCTCCTCCTTCTCTGTGGTGCACGTGCCCCTCCCGCAGGCAGCACATGTTGTTCCAGTACCCCAACTGCAAGAAATCAAATGGAAAAGCAAATCAGTTTTTAAATCCTCAGTTGTTCTTTTCCTTGAGTTTGCTCATCAGATCAATCCCAGTAACAGCAGGCAGTTCTGCTGTAGTTACAGAGCGATTAAATATGTACATTGCAGTGTCATTACTGCAAAGGTTAAATCAAAACAAAGGGCATTTCTTTCTCCAAATAGGGGGCAAGGGGTTTGCTGTTGATATTTTTAATTGCCTAAAAAATATACCTCTGGCAACAACCTCTTGCAAAACAGCAATCCATTGTTCCATTTCCCCTCGGGGCACCGCTTGCCTCATAATGTCCACAGGTTGTTCTGGAACAATTTCTATTGGGATGGAGAGGAAATATAAATGTGGAATTGTTCCACCGATGGGTTTTTTTTAAATAATAGAACGCTTAGATGGTCACTCATAGAGCACTCCCTGCTTCTCACCTTCACCTCCCTCATTGTCCTGGAGGTCATGTAAGGCTTGCCCCCTTTCATTATCTTGCTGCTGGTCCTCCCTAGGCTGCAGCTCCTGGTCCAACCGTTGTTCTGGCTCCTGCTGCTGACGTGGTTGACCCCTCCTGTGGCCTACACGCCTAGCAGGTCCTGCTCCTGTAGGAATAAATAACGCCAATGTCGATTTGCTTGGCATTAACCCAAAGTTTGATATCCTGACAGACCCTCAGATCTGTGTGAATCAGTCTCTTTAGGCCGCATGCTTAATTCAGACCAAAGAGAGTCATGGCCAGAACCCTACCTAGCTACCAATTTTCAGAACTAATTGCAGCCCTTTTAATAATGTTCTATTTTAATAACAATCCCCGATTTTACTCACCCGCAGGGAAAAGATGAGCTGGGTCGGGGCGGTCTGCCATAATCCATAACTGGAGCAACTGGTTCCAGTAGGCAGCTTGTTGCCTTTCTTCTGCGTGCTCCCCAAAATAGTACAAGCACCTATTAAAGTTCTGGCGAAGAGTTTTAAATTTTGATCGAATTTGCTTTGAGGTCCTATGGTAGTTCAGCCTGGCTAGCTCTCGAGAGGCAAGCCTAAAGGCCGCCTCATTCCTTCTAGGAAGCATATGAAACAACACAGGACCAAGTCTGTGTTGAATCAATATGTCCAATAAAGCCGTGACCTCTGCCTCCGTCCAGTATCGGCCCCTACCACCACGTTCCATCTTCCTCCAAAGATATTTTAATTCTAATTTAAATAACTAGCAAGAAAACAGTCCTTCACACAACCCTACTCTGTACCACCTCTCCACACCTTTCTAAAAGGTGCTTCTGGGTTTTTATAACTACTGGAGCCCTGTCTCCGAGCAGACCTGTGGAAAATGAAACTAACTTCGACCAATTGGGGGAGGGGTTAAAACGCAGGTCAGGGCCCAGGAGCCTTGGATACAGTTTGCCACGGTATCATACTCAATGTAGATGGTTATTTCTGGTGAACCACTTATGAAAAAGTCTGTATGTAAGGTGCATATCATGGTTTGCAATGAATAAAAACCTTCGTTTCAATGCATTTCTTTGTCTCGTTTATTTTAAGAACAACACAGATAATAAGTAGCAAATGATATCTTCAGATTGAGGCGTCCTGCACTAGCTGCAGGCTTACAATGGAAACATTTGCCTTGCCATGCAGTTCTAATTGGTCCATTGTGTTTGAAAGGTCAGTGGGTGGAGCTGAAGATGGACTGGCTCCACGAAGCCCAGCACCTGCCATCTCCAGCAGACCCGAGGGCTAACCAGGGGTCAGAAGTTCTGTCAGCGCTGCTGACCCTTATGTACTGAATGGGTTCCACATTAATAAAGTTTTTGCAATATTGACCTTTCGTGAAATAAAATTTTAACCTGTTATCCCGTTACTGTGTGTAGCTTAATTCGCCCCCGATATCTGTGGTGCGTCCTGTAATTGAGACTGCTTTTGAGAATGCAGAGTTTCAGACGCCACTTGTTTATTCCTTTCAGTACCCATGCAGAATCGGAAGGGGTGGCTAATTATTGACAATCTGATGGATAATGCAAACGTGCACCTGTACTTTTGATTGTGTGGCAGGGGCACATAGGAAGCACTTACATATAAACCCAAGACGGTACGTCTTGTACTGTAATAACATTTCAAAACTGTCATACTTCTTTTCAAGGGAGGGAGGACCATTCTGAGTTGTGTGGGGGGTTAAGGGGGGGGTAGTCAAAGCAGCTAGTCAGTCTGGAGCCGAGAAGACGGTCTCGCATGTGGATTTCACGGATTGCTGAAGGGGGGTTTTGATCGGAGGAAGATTCTGGCCATGCACCGAGGATGTGAAACTTTAGAGTAGAGAAAGTGTATAAGGGCGATATTAACGCGAATGTGGGGTGTTACGTGTCCCACCATTACGTCCGCAAACACATCACCCCTACCTTGATTTCTTAAATAATGTCGGGGCTTCGATGCAACGGGGCACTACTGTCAGAGCAATGGATGGTTTTTTTTTTGCGCGGTTTGGGGGGGGGAATTAACGGGGGGGGTTAAACTGCAGTCATTAAAAATGGAGCTGGGTGCAATGAAGTTGAAATTCTATTCTGGGTATGCTCAGAGACACAGTAGAGTGCATCGGAGAACGATCTAAATGTTGACAGAATTCCAAGTGAGAGGGCACCCCATGGTCTACCCTCACGCCCTACGGTTCTTTTTCCTACCTGCCGCTAAAAGGAATCACCCCTGGGCATGAAACATGTGTAATGCGGTCCCTGAACAACAGTCACTCGCAATGGGTTCAAATAAAGGAGAATCGTTTTAAAATCAGGGCACGCTCAGAGGCACAGTCTTTAGCGGGGAAGAAGGTTTCGCTGGAGGATTGCTATGTGTGCTGACGGGGGTTTTTGCGGGGGGAAGAATCACCGCGTTCTCTCATGCTTTTTGCTTCACACTCTGCCCATGCCCAGAGGCAGTGAATCTTTTCTGCGGAGACAGTGTATAAGGACGAATGAAACCCAAAGGAGGGGTGCTATTTGTTCCAATGAAACCCAAAGGAGGGGTGGTACGTGTTCACCCATTACGCCCGCATACACATCACCCCTAAATTGGGTTATTAAATGATGTGTTGGCTGCGATGCATCGACGCACAACTGCCAGAACAAGGGATGTTTTTTTCTGTTTGTTTTGGGGGGAGAATTAAAGGGGGGGAAATGCAGTCAATAAAAATGGAGCGGGGTACAATGCACTTTATTTCGCAGTCTGGGTATGCTCAGAGACACAGTAGCGTACTTCGGTGAAATATTTATATGGTGACAGAATTTCCAAGTGAGAGGGCACCCCATGGTCTACCCTCACGCCCCACGTAACTTTCCAGTTGGCCGCTAGAAGGAATTACTCCAGGGCATGAAACATGTGAAATGCGCTCCCTGAACAACATTCACGAGGCACAGTCTGAAGCCGGGAAGAAGGTTTCGCCGGAGGATTGCTCTGTGTGTTGACGGGGTTATTGGGGAGTGTTGACTCACCGCGTTCTCTCGAAATGGATTACTGAAAAATGCTTTTTGCTTTACACTGTGGCCATGCCCAGAGGCTTTGAAACTTTTACGTCGCTCGCAATGGGTACTAAAGAAGGAGATCCGTTTTAAACTCTGTGCACGCTCAGAGGCACAGTCTGGAGCCGGGAGGACGGATTTGCAGGAGGATTGCTCTGTGTGCAGATTTGGGGGGGGTGGGGAGTAATCACCTCGTTCTCTCGAAATGGTGTATGGAAGAATGCTTTTTGATTTACACTCAGGCCATTCCCAGAGGCAGTGCAACTTTTAAGTCACTGTGCAACTTCACAGTTCCAAAAAAGGAAAATCGTTTAAACTCTCGGCACGCTCAGAGGCACAGTAGTCTGAGCCCGCATGAGCCTCAGCCGTTGCTGAAGAGAATAGTATTCGAAGCGCCAATGGTTATAGTTTAAAAAACTGTTTATGGAAGGGTGAAATGCACATGTTGAGATACGGAAATCACCCCGCATTAATAGGTGATGATATCCGGTAAAAAATGAAAAAAAAGTAAAACCATCGAGTAGCCACCAGAAAGTAAAGTTTCATCGCTGGTTCAACACAAACGCCACCACTTGGCTGTCGAAGTAAATAAGGAAAAGAAGTGGGGGGGAGGAAGGGGTAAACAGTGACACCTGGCGTTTGTTGATTTGTGTAAAAAGAACAGACATGAGACAGCGGGATTCATGTTAACCCCTATAAACACCCGCAAATACATGTTATATTGAAAGCGCAGAAATCAGGATCGAAAGAACGGGTAACCCGAAATATCGATGCATCGATATTTCGGAGGAATAGTAAATGGAAAAAAAATATTTCAAAATAATCAGTGGCCACACGCGAATTTGGATGCGAAGCGGGATGCGGCGAGGAGATTCCCGGCCTCCGCCAGGGGAATCTCTCGCCCCGCTTGGAGCACGCTTTAGGGCGTGGTCGGGCGTGGTCGGGGTCCAAAATGGAGGATCGGCGCCGCATCCAAAATGGAGGATCGTGATTTCTAGGAAATCACCTGATTTCTTTTTAAAACAAATACTGCTCACCAGCAGGGAGCAGTAGAGGACCAGGCAAAACAGCCATCACGGGTTTACTGTACTGTAGTTAGAAATTGCTTCAGGACTGTGGTGTCGAACCTTTGGCACTCAAGATGTTTTAGACCACAACTCCCAGAATTCCAAGCCTGTATTGCCAATGGCAGAGGACTGTGGGAGTTGTGGTCCAAAACATTTGGAGTGCCAAAGATTCACCGCCACTGCTTCAGCATGAATGGGGTTGCAGGAAGGTTCCGGAAGAGAAAACTTCCTTTTCCTCTATCTCCCCCTTTTCTTTCACCCCACCTCTCCTTCACTCGCAACTCTTTCCCTCCCCATCTTTTTCTATGTGTAATTAATTCTGCCACTTTGTAATAAAGCCAAAA
Organism: Phrynocephalus forsythii; assembly: GCA_029282475.1. Classification (NCBI taxonomy): domain Eukaryota; kingdom Metazoa; phylum Chordata; class Lepidosauria; order Squamata; family Agamidae; genus Phrynocephalus; species Phrynocephalus forsythii. The sequence goes on from JAPFRF010000024.1 coordinate 12,893,230, forward strand.
AGCTTGATGCCAACATCAATCAAGGACTGATGGCAATGAAGAGCATCTCCGCTGGAAAGCCAAACGGGGTCTTTTGATTGTGTTTAAGCAGCAAAACCAGAATCACGGTTTTGTACCTGCCACTACAACCGCACACAGGATGTGGCTTTTTCATCCTCACAACTCCTTGCTTCAAGGGAGTGAGGCCTGTGGGTGGGTGTTTGAGGCACCTGCCCTCAGCATGTGAGCGGAGAAAACCTGCCAGCCTGTTTTCAGCCTGGCCTGGGACAGTCTTTTTGCACGGATGCTGGGATATTTTCTTAATTGTTCCCAAGGCCCCTTGATTGGATGTTTTCTCAGTGAGAATGTGGCTACCTGTAGGGGAAAGTGCAATCTCCCATTTGCCCAGCAACCATAAGATTTCCCTCATCTTTGGTGAATCCACAAAGTCAGAGCCTAAGTGTTCATATTAAGATGTTTTTGCTGGGTCTGAAGTGGATGAGGATTGCCAACAGACATCTCTGAGTGTTAAACATATCCTTTGTAACATAGGAGCAGTACGCTGGACACATTTTTGTGCACCTGCACAAAACTCCTTAAAAAGGCACTATGCATATTATCAGGGAAGGACAGGTTTTCTCTCCCCCTATTTTTTCAGAAATGGCAGGTTTCAGCTTCCAGCTGCCTGACGCCCAGCTTTGGCTTCCAAATTTGCTGCTTGCTGATGCTGAACAATGTGGGATCAGGGCCAAAAACTGAGCAGCCCAGGATGTGAGCTTTGCTTAGAGGGCCTTCCTCACAGCCACACCGAGGCAGGCTGAGCAGAGTCCTTGCACCCCTTCCGCGATCAAGAATGCCTCAGGTTCCGAAGAGTAAACCACCACCAATGCTCAGAGGACATCTGGTTTAAGAGTAGCTCTGGAAGCAACTGGGCCCCTGATATAAACTATACAAGCAAAACAAACAAACAATCCAGTCTGTGGAGAGGCCAGACTTGAGGGAGACAGCCCTGCCATCAGCACCCTCTCTTCAGTGGTTGTTTTTAATAAATTGTGTGGCTTTGGGAAGGATTGCAAAGATTAAATAGCAAAACAGGGCCTACCGCTCCCAACGTAAATGGGGAGATTAAAAATAGTCTAGCTTTCCCTTAGCCATATTTATGCCAATCTTCAACCTGCAATTGTTTGTCATTTCAATATGTTTGGGATGTGTGAAGCTGTCTGTGACCTGTCATTGGCTGTTTCCCACCGCCTGTGTTGGTTAGCAGGTAACTAACAGGAATGCTTGGGGGTAAAATTCAAACCACCCCACTGTGCACCCCAAGACCCAGGCCAGCCCAGATCACTCATCGCATGCATGGCTTATGGTGTGATGTTGACAATCTTGAACGGGTCCAGAGGAGGGCGACTAAGGGCCTTTTTACACGACTCCTAAGATCCACTGGCCACTTAAATTCGGTCCAGAGATCTTGGGGGTCTGTCGCTCTTCCTGCGTTCCCACCCCCTCCAGGTTCCTGGCTGCTGGCGGCGAGGGGAGGGAGAAAAAAAAGGAAGAAAAGATTGGCTTACCTCGTTCTGCCTCTCGCTCTGCTCCCAGCAACATTCCATTCTCTCTCTCTTTTTTTTTCATTCTCTTAAAGTAGCTCTTAAGGGGCGGGAGCCAAAAAAAAATAAACAGAAGGGAGGAGAGCCCCGCACTCACTATCGTTACACCGCATCAAGGAATTTTCACTTCCTGAGAGCAGGTACCCGAAAGGTGCGCTGGGACGCACTTATGGGGGCGTGGTCGCACTTAATTTCCTGTAAGCTCCGGAGCAGGGAGCCATTTGCGCCGCAGTTTAGGGGTTGTGTAAAAAGGCCCTAAGATGATTGAGGGTCTGGAAGAAATGTCTTACCAGGAGCAGCTTAGGGAGATGGGAATGTTTAGCCTTACAAAAAGAAGGCTGGGGGGGGGGTATGTTAGCTATGTTTAAATATCTGAAAGGATGTCACATTGAAGAAGGGACTGGTTTGTTTCCCATGGCTTCAGAGACTAGGATGCAGGGCAATGGTCTTAAACTACAGGAAAAGAGATTCAATTTAAACATTAGAAAGAATGTCATGACAGTTAGAGCTGTTCGGCAATGGAATATGCTGCCCCACGTAGCGTGCTGGAGTCTCCTTCTTTGGAGGTTTTTAAGCAGAGGCTGGATGGCCATCTGTCGGGCGTCCTGCCATAGGAGTTCCTGCATGGCAGGGGGTTGGACTAGATGGCCCTTGAGGTTTCTTCCAACTCAGTGATTCTATGACTCCTGCCCTCATAGCCTTGGGCAAATAGTGTGGTGGTCAAGAGTGCCACCGAAAGAACCGACTGGGAAACCCCTTCTGAGTGCCTATGCCTAGAAATCTCTGGGAGGGAAGCTGTGAGGGGAGAAGAACCTCTTGACTCAGAAACAATTTTTATGGGGCCCAGGATAGACCCAAGAAGCTCCAGGCTGTTGCTCTCAGCTTGGCTCCTTCCGCTCCTTTGGTCTGACCCAATACTCAGTACAGCGACTCCCTTCCCAATGGAGGGAGGCCGGGGTGTCCTCATTACCCCTTGTAATGCACTTGATCACCATTCAAGTGCCATTTCTTTCCTCTTTCGACTTGGAATAATCTTCCTTTACCTTTAGGCTGAATCTGCATTTCTGAAAGAGGAAAGTAAGTCCTTTGCTGTTTCCTGTAACCTCCCCTTTCTGCTGGCACAGAGGAATTCTCAGAAAAATTAAAAAAATGTTAAAGCCATCGCATAATAATAATAATAATAATAATAATAATAATAATAATAATAATAATAATAATAATAATAATAATAATAAAAATAATTTGAAAATGCTCCCAGCCACCGCTTCCCATGGCCAATAGACTCTACGAAGCAGCTTTTTCCTCGATAAAGCCCACTTTTCCTTCGCTTTTCTTCGCTTCCCGTCTGCATTTTCGTGTCCCGGCCTTCCTCTGACACCTCTCCCCCTCGTTCCCCACCAGCGGAATCGCTTCGAGGGGGGTTCCCGGGAAAACTGCAACGATCCCACTTTCGCTTTCGTTTTCCAGCCCTCAAAATGCTCGCTTGCGATGAGTGTCCTGCATAGCAACCCTTGACGACAAGGGGACTCTTTTTTCTCCTATTGGCCAAGCGTGTTGCCCTCCGCCAATCCTGGCTGCCCGGGTCCGGGAGTGGGGCGGATGTCCCGTCGAGTTGCCTGGCCTTCCGCGGAGCGCCGCCGACCGGAGCGGATTCACTGCTGGGGTCGCTCCGGATTATATACTTTCCCCAGCAGCCGGACGCACACAGGAAGCCCCGCCGGTATTGGGCTACCTCGAAATGGGGTGCCCTCGGGCGTCCCTGTTCCTGCTGACGGCGCTGTCCGCCCTTTTGCTGGAAAGCGAGGGTGAGTCCCTTGGGGGGGGGATCGGAGGAGGGGGGCGAAAGAGACCCACTGAAGCGGCGCGGAAGTTTTATGGGACGAAGGATCCCCCCCCATGGGAAACCCACCCACCCCTCTTTCCTGGTCCTCTTTCCCAGTGATCGCCCCCCCCCCGCCCTTTTCTCCTTGTTGGGTTAAAAAGGCCTTCTGGTTTCGACTAATTACCCTGTTTATTTACTGTTTTAAGTTTAATGGTGTTTTCTTGTATTGTGTTTATGTTTGCAAACCGCCCAGAGTAGCTTTCTGCTAGAATGGTTGCGGTATATAAAATAAATAATAAATAAATAAATAAATAAATAAATGGAACCAAGCCACCTTGGGTCCTTTTCCAAGGAGAAAGGTGGGGTAAAAATACTCTAAAATAATAAATAAAATGAATATATTCAGAGGATTTGCGGGGGAGGGAGTCAGTCCACTTACAGCCTTCGTTAGCTGAAATAGTACCAGGAGACGTCCACCCCCATGTCTCAAAATTAACCCTGATATTGAGGAGCCAAATGGAAGAGGAGCACCCTCTTCCCCCCCCCTTTCTTTTGTGGTGTTCAGGATGAGGCCTTGCCACTGCATGCCAATAGGCTCTAAATCTCTAGTGTTCCTTAGATCCTATCTGTGCCCATGGAGAACAACAACAAAAAAGGAAAGAAAAGGAAAGAAAGAAAACATGGGCCTTTGGGGGCTTGGCTTTGCAGTGGGGCAAAAATGCCAGTCCCAGGCAGAGATTCTCATGAATCCACGTGATTTTTTTTTGCACAAGATCATCCATCCCCAAACCACCATCCAAACATGGGTCCCATCTGTATTCATTGACCTGTATTAAATGACTATATGCCGTAGAAATCATATGGATCCATCAGCACGCCGCTGTGCAGTGGTATAAAAGTGTGGCTGCGATGTCACATTTCTTATGATTTTTAAAGGCAGTCCTCGCTCAACCACTGTCACAATGAAGCTGAGAAAGAGGCACCCACACCACCTCCAGTTTGCCACGTCCAGGGAAAGAAGAGGGGGAAGACCCATCCCAGACAAACCCCTCTTTCTCTTTCTATCATCTTTGGATGGAAAAGTGGGGGATTCGTCTTATAATTGGGAGCATCTTGTAGATGGAAAAATACGGTAGTTAAATCCACTTATACAAAACCTCTGTGGTTGGTGTCAGTAGTAGAAAAAACGTAATGTGCTTATTTTGTGTTTATTTTACTTTAAATTATGGATTTAAATTCAAAGTTCAATTGCAGTTTATACTTTATTGTATTCTATTTTTGTTTTCATTGCTGGATTACAACAAGGGTGGGGGAGGGAGACATGCGTGGTTCTCAAGGGGGGGGGGGAGGCACAATTCAGTTTGAAACACAGCAGCCTCTTTTGCTGCCCTGGAAGGTCCATCTCACAGTTGGGACCCCTGGTGGCATGAATTTAAAGACTCCATGTCCAAATCCAGACCAAAGTTTCTGCTAAAGCGCAGGCACACGCTCCTCAGTCCTGCCTCCTGCGCAGTGGTTAAATGCCTGTACTGCAGGTAAAGAGCTGCTTAGATGCCCTAAGCCAGGGGTCCTCAACGTTTTCAAACAGTGGGCCGGTCCACCACGCCCCAGACACCACTGGGGGCCGGACCACAGTCCAAAAAAAGAAAAGAAAAAGAAAAAGGCCAACATGGAAAAAAGGGGGAGGGAGGGGCAAGTGGGCGGAGCCCATCATGACTGGACCATGATCATTGTATCTCCAGGGCCCCAGCAATGCCACCTGTTCCAGATCGCCACCCTGAGATGCCACCACTGGGATCCCTCTGCTGCGCCTCTTCCTCCTCCTCGCTCCTCCTCCTCCTACAGTGGCAGCGGCTGGAGTGGCTCTCCTTCCTTCCCTCCCTCCTTCCTTCATTGCATCGGGAAGGAGGTGGCAGCCCAGGCAAACTCAGGCCCCTCATCACTTTCTGGGTGGCCACTCAGGATGAGGAGCAGCAGCCATGGCAAGGGCAGCAAGGCTGGTGCCACTGAGCGCAGATTCAGCCGTGGCTGGTGCCACTGAGCGCAGATCCATCATGCCCTCACTGCTCCCTGGAGGGAAAGCTGCTTCCTCTCTTGGCCTGGCTCGGCCCGGCCCGACTTGTTGCGCTGCAAGTGAGGGAAGGAGGGAGGGAGCAAGGGCTGGGAAGGAGGGAGGGGAGGCAGGAAGGCATACCCAAAGCCACCCACAGCCCGCTCACTGGCCGAGTCCAGCCAGGCTGCGGTGCTCTCTTGGCTCGCCAGCCCACCCACCACCAACCGGGGACAAATGCAGCCCCGCCAGCCTCCCAGGAACCAGGCCCAAGCCACCGCTGGCCTTCTCTTCCCTTCCCTTCTTTCTCCACCACCTCCTCCTCGCTGGTCTCTAACCCGGTGATGGTGGTGGCACTTCAGCCTCCGGCCATGGCTGGGCTCCCCCCCTCCCCTCCTTCGCTCCACAGAGCAAGGCAGCAGCTCGGAGGGGGCTGGGTGGGCGGGAGGTAGCTCTGTTTCCCCCTCAGTCGCCTGCCATCCATCCCTCCAGCAGTCCACTGCCATGGCTGCTCTGGCTTGGAAGGCTGGCTGGTGCTGCCTCCGCCTGCCCCCTTCATTCCTCACCACTACAACAACACAGGCGGCAGCCACGCAAGGAAGGCGGGTGGGCAGGGGGGAGGAGGAGCAGGGGTGGGGCCTCAGGGCCATGGAGGGAGTGGGAGACCTTGCCGCAGACCTTCTGTTTTAAATTGCCCCACTCGTCTGCACCTGGCTTCCCGACCATCTGGGCGGTGGGTGGGGGGGATGGGGGATCTTGCCGTAGCCCTCCCACTTTGAATGTCTCACTAGCCAGCATGCTGATCATCTGGGTGGTAGTTGGGGGGAAGTGGGAGAAGCGACATAGCCCACTGCTTTGAACTGCCTCAGCAATAGAAGCAGCTGCAGAGGCTGGCTTGCTCGCGAAGTAGGGGGTAGGTGGGGGGGGTTGCAATTGGTCCCAGGGGCCGGATTCAGGGCCTTGAGGGGCCGCATCCGGCCCCAGGGCCTTAGGTTGAGGACCCCTGCCCTAAGCACATCCACTCTCGCCTGATTTCGGAAGCTAAGCAGGGTCGGCCCTGGTTAGTATTTGGATGGGAGACCACCAGGGAATACCAGGTGCTGTGGGCGCCTGGAGTAGGAACTGGCAAGCCACTCCAGTATTCCTGCCAAGAAAACTCCATGGACATGGAGTCACAAAGAGTCGGTGATGACTGTAATGACACCAGACACAGACACACACACACACACACACACACACACACACACACACACACACACACACACACACACACACACACACACACACACACACACACACACACACACACACACACACACACACACACACACACACTGCAGGTAAAACGGTGCTCACGACCTGGGGTTCAATCCCAGGTAGCAGGCTTATGGTTGACTCTGCCTTCCATCCTACCAAGGTTGGTAAAATGAGTACCCAGCTTGCTGGGGGTGGGCGGAGGGCCAATGTGTAGCCTGGATTACTGTAATTAAAAACTGTAAATTGCCCAGATACTACTTGAAGTGGGGTGAGGCAGTATATTTGTTTTGCTTTGCACATGTTTTTTCTTCACCCACACATCCGCAGCTACTTTCCAGTGGGGACAGAAACTGCAGGTGTGTGTGTGTGTGTCACGCCTGCGCAGAGAGAAAGCGCCCCACGCAGCAGGCCCGATAATAATTAGAGGGGACGTGAATCCAGAGTGTGCCCCTTTTATTGTTGGGGCTGCAGTCACTGTGGGGAGATCCCTCACTGGGTGCCCCATGGATGGGATTGGGGTGACATGGGGACCAGACCCAGCAGGAGAGGGGGATAAGTGGAAGGGTGGACCAGCACCTCCTCTGCCCCAATACTTGAAGACATCTGTGTCCAATTCTGTCTCTTTTCTCCCCTTCTCTGGTCCTCGTGATGTCGATGCTTCATCCCCCTCTTATGTTTTCATATCAAAACCCTTTGCTTCCCTCTGCCTTCCTTCCCAAATCACTGTTTTCTCTCTCTCTTTCCCTCTCATCTCTTGGACCATTTTCTCTTCCTTTTCTGTCCGCCCTTTTCCTTCCTCCTCAGGAATACATTTTCTTCGATGCTACTTCCCTACCTCTCTGCCAGCGTATCCACCTAGCCTGGATCTTCTAAAGAAAAAAGTGAGACATTTTCCTGGCTTGGTTGCGGTATTTGTCTGAAGAGGTCTTGAATCGGCCCTTTTGTTTCCTTTCTGCCAGGCTCCTCCTCCCCCCACTCCATGCGCTATTTCTTCACTGGGGTGTCAGAGCCAGGACAGGGGCTGGCCTGGTTCATCTTGGTGGGGTACGTGGATGGCCAGCTCTTTGTCCAGTATGACAGCAACACAAGAAGAATGGAGTCTCGAGCGCCCTGGATGGAGAAGGTGGCAGAGGAGGATCCCCAGTACTGGGATAAACAGACCCAGCTTGCCAGTGGCGCAGAGGAGACATTCCGAGTGGGTGTGGAGACCGTAAGGAATTACTACAACCTGAGCAAAGGTGAGTGGAGGGCAGCCTCCTTTCATCGACTTCGTCCCCACACCCCATAATATTCCCTCTCAGAAGGAGGAGATACAAGTAACAGTTGGTGATGGGGATTGGCAAGAAAGGGGGTGGTCTCCAAGCAGACAAGGGTCTTTTTGTGATTTATTTGCAGCCTCCCCAAATGGCTTGGTTATGAGTCAGAAGGAAGGAAGGAAGGAAGGAAGGAAATAAGAAAGAAAGAAAGAAAGAAAGAAAGAAAGAAAGAAAGAAAGAAAGAAAGAAAGAAAGAAAGAAAGAAAGAAAGAAAGAAAGAAAGAAAAAGAAAGAAAGGGGAAAGCTGCACTTCTGGCAGAACATAGCATTAGCAAATGTTTTGAAATGGGTGTTTGGCTTTTGCGGGATGATGGTTGTTTAACTTTTATGGCTGTGGTGTTCTAACCTTGGGATCCCCTCTGTATCATGACATTTCCCTCCCCCCCCCCCCAAAGGCCTCTACCCAAAAGTGACTCCACAGTGGTTTGTGTAGTGAAGTCTCAGCAGAGCCAGCGGGGTTCAGGTTAGGCACCTCCTCGCCTGTAAGGTCAGTTTATTCCAATGGGCCTCCTCTAGTTGTGCCTTACTTCATGGGATATCTGATGTCAACAAAAAAAATTCAGCAAAACAGAAGTCCCCCGAGTGGTTTGTATTCATGTAGCAGATTCATCCCAAGCGCTGTCTCTGTTCTCCAGAATCTCCCTCCATTTTTTCCTCTTTCTGCCCCCAGTTTCTTTTCCTCCATTTTGGGGAGGGTGGGATCCTGGCCATCCATCCCAGGACTGACAGGGGATCCCTGCTTGAAGGTGAAGGAAGGATCCTTGGAGGGGGGCGGTCTGTTGGGTCGGAGAGGAGGGAGAGAAAGTGGGGCAGAGAAGGAGGATATGGAGATACAGTAGTTTTTGTAGCTCTTGTACATTATTCAGAATCAATGTGTTTCTGGTTGACCAGTCTCTTGTTTGAAGATTCAGTTCTTCAGTGCCAGCCTCTTCCAAGGTCATGTGTTCTTATTTTTTCATAAACTCTATTTTGGACCCTTTTGTGGGGCCCCATAGGAGGTTAAAAGGGGCTCTGTGGGGCAGTGGGTGGGCCAATCTTTGCCTGCCCCCTTCCCTTCCCTTGCCCTTTCAGAGTCTGGGGGAGAGGGTGCATAGGGTCGGGAGGCAGTCAAGGGCATCCATTTGGGGGGCATCGGTTCCTATAAAAGTACCTGCCAGATCCCTTCTCTGTGGGGTTGTGGCCAAAAGGGGCCCAGGTGGTGGATTTGGGGTTCAGTCAGATTCAGGCAGGCCAAAAAACTCATAAGTGTTTTTGGATTTTGACTAATGGAGCCTCGGGTCCTTTTTCAGAAGAAAAGTGGGGTAAAAAGTAAATAAACAAGTGGAAAGAGGCCCCTAAAGTAGTTCTTTTTCCTCCATCTGAGGCCCCCTCAATGGCTGGGAAGTCTCTCGGTTTCTCCTGAGGTAAATATTCCTGTCTTGAGCCCTTTGGAGGGGCTTGATATGTGGGCCTGGGGAGGGTTGTAGGAGCGACTCCACCTTTCTCTTCCCCCCCTTCCATTCTCTTCCTCCTTCCCCACGTCTGTGTCTCTTGTTAGGGTTTCACACCTGGCAGCTGATGTGCGGCTGTGAGCTGAGGCCGGACGGGAGCAAAGGAGGGTACGATCAGTACGCCTACGACGGGAGGGACTACATCAGCTTCGACAAGGAGACCCTCACCTGGACGGCCGCCGATCTCCCGGCCCAGAACACGAAGAGGAAGTGGGAGAGGGAACCCGCCATTGCCCAGTACCGGAAGGCCTACCTGGAGGAGGAATGCATTGCGTGGCTGCAGAGGTACCTGGAGTACGGGAAGGAGACCATGCTGAGGACAGGTGATTAGGGGGGGCACAGGGGGTACCTGGGGGGAAATTGGGTGGGGGGGGTTGCATGATCTCGGGAGGTTCTTCCCTCAAACAGACCAAATGGAGCCCTGTTAGTTCCTGGGGAGATGCTCTGGACACACACACAAAAGGCCTAAGACCAAACCACCTTCAGACCATCAGAGGGAGAGAGAAAAAGAGAGAGAGAAGTTGTGTGTCTCTGTGGAGATGCACTTGGTGTGTATGTGTATGCGGTTTTTGGCCTTACATTTGTTTGTTTGTTTGTTTGTTTGTTTGTTTTTTAACTTATTTATTTTTGTTTGATTTAACATAGTAAATTTATTTATTTATTTATTAAGAAAAGGCATAAAATAGATTTCTTAGAATAAACTTCAATTCCTCTCATATAGCAAACGGTTTGTATAACATAAAATCTGTACAACTTAAAAAATTCCGGAGAGAGAGGGTAAATTTCCTTAACAGAATCACCCATGGGGTGAATCCGTACAACATAAAAATGGTCACAGTTAGGGATTACTCTGTGTTTAATGCACTCCTATGGGACATGGTCCTCTTCTGGCAGAGCAGCAGAGAGGAAGGAGCTGGTCAGAAGAGCACAGAACAAAGGGCAGAGCTAACTTCTTCTTTTTGCAGGAGCAAGGGGCGGAGTTTTAGCTTTAAATAGCTGCTACCAGCAGTCTCTCAGTCCTCTTCTGGCAGAGCAGCAGAGAGGAAGGAGCTGGTCAGAGGAGCACAGAACAAAGGGCAGAGCTAACTTCTTCTTTTTGCAGGAGCAAGGGGCGGAGTTTTAGCTTTAAATAGCTGCTACCAGCAGTCTCTCAGTCCTCTTCTGGCAGAGCAGCAGAGAGGAAGGAGCTGGTCAGAGGAGCACAGAACAAAGGGCAGAGCTAACTTCTTCTTTTTGCAGGAGCAAGGGGCGGAGTTTTAGCTTTAAATAGCTGCTACCAGCAGTCTCTCAGTCCTCTTCTGGCAGAGCAGCAGAGAGGAAGGAGCTGGTCAGAGGAGCACAGAACAAAGGGCAGAGCTAACTTCTTCTTTTTGCAGGAGCAAGGGGCGGAGTTTTAGCTTTAAATAGCTGCTACCAGCAGTCTCTCAGTCCTCTTCTGGCAGAGCAGCAGAGAGGAAGGAGCTGGTCAGAGGAGCACAGAACAAAGGGCAGAGCTAACTTCTTCTTTTTGCAGGAGCAAGGGGCGGAGTTTTAGCTTTAAATAGCTGCTACCAGCAGTCTCTCAGTCCTCTTCTGGCAGAGCAGCAGAGAGGAAGGAGCTGGTCAGAGGAGCACAGAACAAAGGGCAGAGCTAACTTCTTCTTTTTGCAGGAGCAAGGGGCGGAGTTTTAGCTTTAAATAGCTGCTACCAGCAGTCTCTCAGTCCTCTTCTGGCAGAGCAGCAGAGAGGAAGGAGCTGGTCAGAGGAGCACAGAACAAAGGGCAGAGCTAACTTCTTCTTTTTGCAGGAGCAAGGGGCGGAGTTTTAGCTTTAAATAGCTGCTACCAGCAGTCTCTCAGTCCTCTTCTGGCAGAGCAGCAGAGAGGAAGGAGCTGGTCAGAGGAGCACAGAACAAAGGGCAGAGCTAACTTCTTCTTTTTGCAGGAGCAAGGGGCGGAGTTTTAGCTTTAAATAGCTGCTACCAGCAGTCTCTCAGTCCTCTTCTGGCAGAGCAGCAGAGAGGAAGGAGCTGGTCAGAGGAGCACAGAACAAAGGGCAGAGCTAACTTCTTCTTTTTGCAGGAGCAAGGGGCGGAGTTTTAGCTTTAAATAGCTGCTACCAGCAGTCTCTCAGTCCTCTTCTGGCAGAGCAGCAGAGAGGAAGGAGCTGGTCAGAGGAGCACAGAACAAAGGGCAGAGCTAACTTCTTCTTTTTGCAGGAGCAAGGGGCGGAGTTTTAGCTTTAAATAGCTGCTACCAGCAGTCTCTCAGTCCTCTTCTGGCAGAGCAGCAGAGAGGAAGGAGCTGGTCAGAGGAGCACAGAACAAAGGGCAGAGCTAACTTCTTCTTTTTGCAGGAGCAAGGGGCGGAGTTTTAGCTTTAAATAGCTGCTACCAGCAGCACGCGCCTTACGGCGCGTGCAAACTAAAAAAAAATATCTGGGTTTAATTGAGTTCCCAAGCCAAGAAACTCCTCAGGAGGTCCTACACTTCCTGACGTGCTTGTAGTTGGAGTAGAGGTGCTTTAGCGGCCCCTACACTGTTAGATTTTGACTAAACAATAAAAGAAGTAAAGAGTCTTACTAGATTAAAAAAAAAAGTGCAAGTTTACATTTTTGAGACCTTGAATACATTTTATTGTAATAGTTAAAATGGAGTTGCAGGGAGCAGCTGTAGTTACCTGCAGTACTTGTGCCATGTTTGTTATCTTGACAGAGCGTGTGCAGAACTACATCTGCTGCAAGTGCAAGCTGGTGGCGCTATTGGAAGAGAAGGTCCATCAGCTAGAGGCTCGCATAGTGGACCAGCAACATATTAAGGAGCTTGAGCGGTTCCTGGACAGAGCAGAAGAGACTATCCAGGTCAAAGAAGAGACAGGGCACACTTCAGAGGAGGAAGTCACTCCCCCAACTCAGGAGGTGGATGGGTGGAGGAATGTGACTCAAAGGAGTAGAAGGCCAAGGCATCGCTCAGAGAGTCTCATCTTGCACAATCAATTTGAAGCTCTTTCCCTCAGCACACCTCATGAGGCACACATAGAGGAAGAAGTGGTTCCGCCGGAGGATCTCTCCCTCATCACTATTGATGAGATACAAGATCAGGTACATGTTGATGAGCAGGCTGCAGGAGAGAAGCTCATTGTGCTAGGGGATTCTATCATTAGAAATACGGAGGGATGGATTTGTGAGGAGCATGATAACCGGATGGTCACTTGCCTGCCGGGTGCAAAGGTTGCAGACATCACCAGAAATATAGATAGCTTGTTAGAGAGAACTGGGAAGGAGCCAGTGGTCATGGTACACGTCGGTACCAATGATGTCGGGAAGGCCAAGCGGTCAGTCTTGGAAGCCAAATTCAGGTTGCTAGGTAGAAGATTGAAGTCCCGGGCTTCCAAGGTAGCATTTTCAGAAGTGCTACCTGTTCCTCGTGCAGGTCCCGCCAGGCAGGCAGAACTCAGAAGCCTCAATGCGTGGATGAGGCAATGGTGCCGAGAGGAGGGCTTTAGATTTGTCAGGAACTGGAGAACATTTTGGGACAAGCCAAACCTCTTCAGGAGGGATGGGTTGCACTTGAATCATGATGGGACCAGATTGCTGGCACTCAACCTCAAAAAGGCAGCAGAGCAGCTTTTAAACTGATAACTGGGGAAAGCCGACAGGAGCTGTGTGGCATCCGGTTGAACACCTCATCCTCGGGAATGAGGTTGGAGAGGGTAGAGAATCACATAGAGATGACATAGCAAGTATTAACACTGGCAGAATAGCGGAATGTGACAGTTCGTCTACTGAAAATAAAAGCTGTGGGGGGAGAAGAACAAGGCAGCAGCTGTTGCGGCACCCACTGTACAAGTGCTTCTACACCAATGCTCGAAGCCTCCGAGCAAAGATGGGAGAACTTGAACATCTGGCAGCTAGGGATAACATTGATATAATAGCCATAACAGAAACCTGGTGGAATGTGGAGAACCAGTGGGACACAGCAATCCCAGGCTATAAACTCTATAGAAGGGATAGAGAGGGGCGGGTTGGAGGAGGAGTGGCCATCTATGTCAAAGAAGGCATAAAATCCAGCAGAATGGAGATTGACAGAGGGTCTGACTCCGCCATAGAATCACTGTGGGTTAAACTACCAGGTCCAAAGAGTGATGTGATAGTTGGAGTATTCTGTCGTCCACCAGATCAAAAACTTGAGGGGGACCTTGAAATGAGGAGAGAAATCATGGAGGTGGCTAAGAGGGATAGGATAGTAATCGTGGGGGACTTTAATTATCCCCACATTGACTGGGCCAATGCGAGCTCCGGGCAAGAAAGAGAAACTGGGTTTCTCGACTTGCTGAATGACTGTGCCTTAGAGCAACTTGTCATGGAGCCCACCCGAGAACAGGCAACTCTAGATCTAATATTGTGTGATACTCAGGACCTCGTCAGGGATGTGAATGTCACTGAGCCTCTGGGGAACAGTGACCATGCTGCAATTACCTTTGCCATGCATGTCGGAGGAAGAGTGTCAACCAAATCAGACATAAAAACCCTTGATTTTCGAAGGGCAAACTTCCCTCAGATGAGGAAACTAGTTAGAGAGAAACTGAAGGGGAGGGTTAGAAGAATCCAATCTCTTCAGAGTGCATGGAGCCTGTTTAAAACAACAATAATAGAGGCCCAGCACAAGTGCATACCACAAAGAAAGAAGAGCTCATTTAAGTCCAAGAGGACACCGGCATGGTTAACGAGTGGAGTTAGAGAGGCTCTAAAGCGCAAGGAGAGGTCCTTCTGTAAATGGAAATCCTCCCCAAATGAGGAAAATAAAAAGGAACACAAACTCTGGCAAAAGAAATGTAAAAAGATGATAAGGGAGGCAAAGAAAGACTTTGAGGAACGCATGGCTAGCAATATAAAGGGTAATAATAAAAGCTTCTTTAAATATGTTAGAAGTAGAAAACCTGCCAGAGAACCAATTGGGCCTCTGGATGGTGAGGGAGGAAAAGGGGAGGTTAAGGAGGACTTGGACATTGCAGAGAAATTGAACGAGTTCTTTGCGTCTGTCTTCACGACAGAGGACCTTGAGCGGATTCCGCTGCCTGAGCCGCCCCTCTTGACTAAAGAATTAAATCAAATACAGGTTAAAAGAGAGGAGGTTTTAGGACTAATTGATAAATTGAGGATTAACAAGTCACCGGGCCCAGATGGCATCCACCCAAGGGTTATTAGGGAACTGAGAAATGAAATTGCAGATCTCTTAACGGTAATATGCAACTTGTCTCTTCAAACGGCCACAGTGCCGGAGGACTGGAGGATAGCGGATGTCACACCAATTTTTAAAAAAGGAAGGAGGGGGGACCCAGGAAATTACAGGCCGTTAGCCTTACATCTGTCCCAGGAAGATGGTGGAAGGCCTCATCCAAGAGAAAATCTTAAAACACATAAAAGAACAAACCTTGCTGAGAGAAAATCAGCATGGCTTCTGTAAGGGTAAATCTTGTCTTACAAACCTTTTAGAATTTTTTGAAAAGGTCAACAGGCATGTGGATTTGGGTGAACCGGTGGATATAGTCTACCTGGATTTTCAAAAGGCTTTTGACACAGTCCCTCACCAAAGGCTGCTGAGAAAATTGCATAGTCAGGGGATAAGAGGGCAGGTCCTCTTATGGATTGAGAACTGGTTGAGATCCCGGAAACAAAGAGTAGGTGTCAATGGGAAATTTTCACAATGGAGAGAAGTGAAAAGCGGTGTGCCCCAGGGCTCGGTCCTGGGACCGGTGCATTTCAATCTGTTCATAAATGACCTGGAGAAAGGGATAAACAGTGTGGTGGCCAAGTTTGCAGATGACACAAAACTTTTCCATGTGGTAAAAACCAGAGAAGATTGTGAAGAGCTCCAGAAGGATCTCTCCAAACTGGGGGAGTGGGCTGAGAAATGGCAAATGCGTTTTAATGTAACCAAATGTAAAGTAATGCATATTGGGGCAAAAAATCCAAACTTCATCTATCAACTCATGGGCTCTGAGTTATCCGTGACGGATCAGGAAAGAGATCTTGGTGTGTTGGTGGACAGCTCCATGAAGGTGTCTCCCCAATGTGTGGCAGCAGTGAAGAAGGCCAATTCCATGCTAGGGATTATCAAAAGGGGATGGAAAATAAAACAGCCAACATTATAATGCCGTTATACAAAAACAATAGTAAGGCCCCACCTGGAGTATTGTGTACAATTCTGGTCACCGCATCTCAAGAAAGACATAGTGGAACTGGAAAAGGTGCAGAAGAGAGCAACTAAAATGATTACTGGGCTGGGGCACCTCCCTTATGAAGAAAGGCTAAAACAATTGGGCCTCTTCAGTCTGGAAAAAAGGCGCTTGAGGGGGGATATGATTGAGACATACAAAATAATGCAGGGTATGAGTAAAGTGGATAGAGGGAAGCTCTTCTCCCTCTCTCAAAATACCAGAACTAGGGGACATACACTCAAATTGAGTGCTGGGAGAGTAAGAACTGACAAAAGAAAATATTTTTTCACCCAGCGCGTTGTAAGTCTATGGAACTCCCTGCCACAGGATGTGGTGATGGCATCTGGCCTGGATGCCTTCAAAAGGGGATTGGACAGATTCCTAGAGGAAAAGTCCATCACGGGTTACAAACCATGATGGAGATGTGTAATCTCTAGGCTTTAAACCAGGGTACTTCAAGGGCCAGATGCAGGGGAGTGGTATCAGGAGACAGATATCTAGTCTCATGCGCTCCCAAACGCATCTGGTGGGGCCGCTGTGAGATACAGGAAGCTGGACTAGATGGGCCTTTGGCCTGATCCAGCATGGCTCTTCTTATGACATTTGTATAAAGGAAAATTTGCTTAACAGGATTTCATTGGGAACGAATTAATTCCTTTATACAAGGTACCACTGTATATTAAGTTGTAACTGATTAAAGTCGCTTTGCTGACCGACATCACTGTTTGGTCGGCTGGCCACGAGTGCCAAGCAGGCATTCCCTCTTTGGACAGTGATGGGAAGCTGTTCCCTCTTTGGACGTTGGTGCTTGGTCGTCTTGATAAATAGTGGCGATCCTACAACCTATTTCCTGGACTAGGCTCAAGACCGATTCTCCCCAAACTCCAGGTGCCTCAATAGCTACAGGGACAAAGTTTATTTATTTATTTATTTATTTATTTATTTATTTATTTATTTATTTAACGTCTCATTCAGTTCTCCCTCCCCCTGCCAAACTGGTACATATGTCAAAGTTTTAAAGTTTCATGCAATATATTTTAAAATTTTAAATTGTTTTATTTTTCACTGCCTTTTCAGGTATCAGGTAAACTGGTACCTTGTATAAAGGAATTAATTTGTTCCAAATGAAATTATGTTAAGAACATTTTCCTTTATACAAACTTCCCATAGGAATGCATTGAAAACAGAGTACAGTAACCCCCCCGCCATTTCACGGTTCATGTACCACAGTCCCGCTACATTGCACCGCGGGGGTGTGTGCGGGGGGGCCATCTGGTCGCTCCGTGCGCCCCCCGCACCTTCCAGAAGCCCGAAAGGCCTCGGAGCCGCGGGGGGCAGCAGGGAGGCACAGCAAGGGCCTCTGAGTCACGCGGGAGGGCTGCGGGGAGGGACGGCATCCCCCTCCACAGCCCTTCCGGGCGCCTCCGCGGAGGGACGGCGTCCCCCTCCGCAGCCGCCCCGTGCGCCTCCGGAGTGCCTCAGAGACGCGCGGGGTGGGTGCGAGGAGGGACGGCGTAGCCCTCCGCAGCTGCCCCAGGCACCTCCGGAGTGCCTCAGAGACGCGCGGGGTGGGTGCGAGGAGGGACGGCGTAGCCCTCCGCAGCTGCCCCAGGCACCTCCGGAGTGCCTCAGAGACGCGCGGGGTGGGTGCGAGGAGGGGGACGCGTAGCCCTCCGCAGCTGCCCCAGGCACCTCCGGAGTGCCTCAGAGACGCGCGGGGTGGGTGCGAGGAGGGACGGTGTCCCCCTCTGCAGCCGCCCTAGGCGCCTCCGGAGTGCCTCAGAGCCGCACAGGGCAGGTGCACGGCGGGATGGCATCCCCCTCCACAGCCGCCCCAGGCGCCTCCGGATTACCTCAGAGCCGCACAGGACAGGTGCACGGCGGGATGGCATCCCCCTCCGCAGCCGCCCCAGGCGCCTCCGGAGTGCCTCAGAGACGCGCGGTCTGGGTGCGAGGAGGGACGGCGTAGCCCTCCGCAGCTGCCCCAGGCACCTCCGGAGTGCCTCAGAGCCGCACAGGGCAGGTGCACGGCGGGATGGCATCCCCCTCCGCAGCCGCCCCGGGCGCCTCCAGAGTACCTCAGAGCCACACGGGGTGGGTGCACGGAGGGACGGTGTCCCCCTCCGCAGCTACCTCGGGTGCCTCCGGAGGGCCTCGGAGCCGTGGGGGGTGGCGATCGGGTCACTCCGCACTGCCCCCCATGCTCCTCCGAGGCTTTTGCGAGCCCCCCACCCGTCCCCAGGCCCACCCACCCACTTCTGCATATCGCAGATTTTCATGGTTTGTGGGTGGGTTGGGTCCCTAACCCCCGCGATCGGCGGGGGTTTACTGTAATCCCTAATCACAATCATTTTATGTTGAACAGATTTGCCCCATAGATAATTCTGTTAAACAAATTTCACCTATTTTTGGAATTTTTTTATGTTATACAGATTTTATGTTATACAAACCATTTGTTATACGAGGGTCCATTGTATCTTTCCTTTGCAGCATGAACCAACAGCGTGCTGGCTTTAACTGTGTTATTTTACAGTTTAAGCATTTTTGTTAGTGCAGTGAGAAACTGGTTATCAGCACGCTAGTATATTTATAGAAAACACTGCACATGTGTCAGAAAAATCACTGAATTATGTAAGGGTAACTACAGCAGTGGAACTGTATAAAGCATTTACTGTGCTGTGCATTATTGGTTTGAATGTGTGTGAAATCTTGGGTAAATAAGGACGAATTTTATAAATTTTTCTCTCTGACATTCGGTTTTGAAAATTCCTGTTGCCATTTTATCTTTCAAAGTATCAGCACATTTTGCATCTTTATTCAAATTCTCCAAGAGTAAAATTGCAAATGCAAAAATTACTGAATAGATGATTTCAGAGGAGTAGACTAAAATAAGAATAGGGCAAACATTTACAATAAACTATATTTTGTGGTGTCTTTTGAAAAGGATGGAAAATAGAGAGCCTTTTGCCACAAAGGAAGATTTGGGCCCTTTGAGTAGTACTAACATAATTGGTGTGACCCATTTCTCTAAGAAGCCTTTCCAAAAGATGCCACAAAGATTTAGTGCAGTTTGGTTTCAGGGAATAAAGAGAACTGTAAAGACACAACAAGAAACAAAATCATCACCAAATGGAATATTTATAGTTTAGCTTTAGCGATGGAAGGGAAAGTTATCTGGCTGCCTTTGATTAAAAAACTATGCTGCTAGGGATGGAAGAAGTCATGTACAGTAAGCTAAGGATTGGAGAGGTAAGTTACAGAGGTCCTAAGAAATAGGTAAACTTGGAGTAGAAGGATCAGTGGTGAGCATCGGAATATTGCATTTGCAATTTTTAAACCACTTTTCTTCTCATCTCTCTCTCCCCCATTTTATTACTCTCTTGCCATTTTTAGCTTCATTTTAGTTTTTTGTTCTTGATTTATTTATATTTTATTTTATTATGTACCTTGTATTTTGGTTTTTAAAATGTATTCCTTTGTTTAATTGTTATATTATCACATGTTGTAAACCGCCCAGAGTACCCCTGGGTCTAGATGGGCGGTATAAAAGTCAAATAAATAAATAAATAAATAAATAAATCCTTCCCTTCCCTCCCCATCTGCCCCTCCTGCTCTGCCCACCCCCAAATGGGCTTCCAGCCTGGTCCCATAGAGAGATGGATGGGGGGGAGGGAGGGAGGGGGGCATGATCTTCTCCACACATGACAGAAACCTCTTCCCTGCCCTTGCCCTATTTTAGAGGGACGCAAGGCGGCTGACAGTAATGAGGGATAGTAAGCAGTTCAGGGGTCTGAGAAGAAGGAATTGAGGGACATCATTAATAGACAACATTACAGTACCTAAAAGCTACACGGTTATAAGTACAGAATAGAAAGACAAAGCTGCCTAGATGCCGTAAGCACATCCGATCTCATCTGATTTCGGAAGCTAAGCAGGGTCAGCCCTGGTTAGTCCTTGGATGGGAGACCACCAGGGAATACCAGGTGCTGTCGGCGCCTGGAGTAGGAACTGGCAAACCACTCCAGTATTCCTTGCCAAGAAAACTCCATGGACATGGAGTCACGAAGAGTCAGTCAGGACTGTAATGACACAACACACACACACACACACACACACACACACATAAAGACAAAGTCTACGTGAACCTCTAGAGTCATATAAAATACACATGGTAGTCTATCATTCAGGGAGAGCTAGCCTGAAGAGAAAGGTCTTTCCCTGTTTCCTGAAGGACAACAGAGAACTGGGAATGTTTAGCCTTTCTTGGCTCCCTTCTCCCTCCCTTGGATTTCCTCCCCCCACCTCCCCCCAAAATCCTCCCTGGGATCCTTGGTGGCTGCTCAGAGGTCCCTGTCTCAGTGGCTGATGTCCTGGTCAATTCTCAGAACCATGAAATGTTGTAGCTGTCGATCGTTTCAGAATACTGTACCCGTAAAAGCTCCATCTGTGAAGATTCTCAGTCATCCAAGTGAGTTTATCTGGAAGCTGAGTCATGGCAACTGGACTTCTTTTTCTTGAGAGATTGAAACGTCTCACTACTCACCCAAACAGCTTTGTCAGTCTGAGGAAAGCTAGTTGCAAGTCCTCCATTTTATAGTTCACTTTGACCTCAAGTCACCCTAGTCTGAAAGACGGACAATGGCCTGATTAGGCTCATTAGTAGAGATGGGCACGACTTAGCGGTATTCCCGTTTCCGTTTCCGTTACTCGTTTCCGTTACTCAACGGAAACGGTAACGGGAATTACTCCGCCAGAACTCAGACTCGAACCGACTAAAGAATAATTTGGTCTGATTTGTCGTGGTCGTTCCTGGCGTCGCGGCGATCCCGCGATGCCAAGCGGCACAGAAAAAAAATTAAAGTAAAAAAAAACCTGATTCCCGGCCAAAAAGCAGGCAGAAATATGCCTGCCGTGCCTCAGGGCACCTACCAGAGGGGTGGTTTCTGGAGGGGGGTCCCCGGCTCCCCCCCTCCTCCGTCCTGTCCTTTCCTGGGCTGCTCTGGTAGGACTCGCCGCAGGCTCGCAGCAACAAGCCGGACGAGTCTCGCTGCCGGCCGCCGCAATTCAAGCGCAAGTGGCACGGCACAGGAAAAAAGTTTTAAACTCTCCCCCCACCCATTCCCGGGCCAAAAAGCAGGCGGAAATATGCCTGCCTGACTAAGGGCTCAGGGCACCTACCAGAGGGGTGGTTTCTGGAGGGGGGGTCCCGGCTTCCCCCCCTCTCCTGTCCTGGGCAGCCGGACTCGAGTCGCCATGCCATGCGGTGCGGGTGGGGGGATCCAAAATGGGGCGGCGACCGCAAAAAAAATTTGAAATCGTGGTCCAAAAACACACCAGCACCACAGAAACATGCGAAAATTGCTATAAACTGCCAGATTTTTTACAGTAGCAGTGGGTTTTTTCTTGCAACAAAATGTCTCTCCTCTCCTCCTCTGTCCTCCATTGATTTTATTTTATTTTATTTTATTTACACCTGCGCAATGATGGGCTGGCCGAGTGGCCATGTGGGAGTGGACCATGCAAATTTTTGGAGCCATCCCACCAATCGCATGGCCACTTGGCCACTGAGACTTCTGGGATGTGCCAAAAAGCCCACTAAACCCTGCCCTAGCCCCCTAACCCTAACCCTAATCCTTGACTCCTTACCCATACGTCACAGTACACTGTCTTCTTAGTGGGTCAGAGAGGCACCCAGAGGTGCAACCCACTAGCCCACCCTAACCTTGCCAGTCACTAGCCTAACCCTAGCCCTTGCACTAACCCATCTTAACCCTAAGCCAGATCTACTTGCATTGCACTACACAAGTACGATTCCCTTCTTTGTGGGACACGGCGGCTACAAGAGCCTTAGGCATCACCCTATGGCTCAGGGTTCTGCCTGTCCACACTGGTCTCATAGTCTACAACTGGTATGCATATCCATATGGCTATGCATGCCCTTTTGCAGCAGCAGGTGAGGAGAGGAGACCCCATGTTGAGGGTTCTCTTGGAGCCTGCTTTCCCTTCCTAGCGGGCCAGAGGAGGCACCCACCCCACAGAGGTGCCTCCAGGAGCCCGCTACCCCCCCAAAAAAAACCCAGTACTAACGACAACGAAAAAATGAACCGACTAATTTTTGCGAATTTTCGCGAAAAAAGGAAACGAGCCGAAACGGGCTGCCTCCGACACACGACAACTCGAAAACGTCATTTTCCCTTGTCGTGCCCATCTCTACTCGTTAGATGGACACTAGTTTCAATACGAGTACGTAAAGAGCCATTAAACAGGAGGATAGCCCAACATAGGAGGGGCAACAGCTCAGGGCCAGAATCAACAGTAGATCTCCACTTGAAGGACAAAGGGCACTCTTTCAAAGATGAGGATATAAACAGATGGAGAAGAGAGGTGGTTTGAGAGAAGGGTCAGGGAAGCCATTCATGTGAGCATTGAAACCCCCTATCTCAAGAGGTGGGGGCCTCAGGCACAGTCTATCAGCTACTTATCAGGCAGTGATTTCAACCATACCCAGACAAATCAAAAATATTTCACACCTCCTCCACCACCAAGGCCCTAGCTAATGACCCATACTTTATGGGATTCAGCAACTTAGGCCATTGTCTACCTCTTGGGCTACTGAGACTATTGTCCACCAAACGAGCCTATTCAGGCCATTGTCCATCCTATGAGCCTATTTCAGACCAGGGTGACTTGAGGTCAAAGTGACCTATAAAATGGAGGACTCGCCAATAATCTTCCTCAGACTGACAAAATTATTTGGATGAGTCACGAAATGTTTTAATCTCTCAAGAAAAGAAGTCCAGTTGCCATGACTCAACTTCTAGCAGAAGCTCAGTTAGCTGGCATGGCTTCGGATGATTTATCCAGCTATCGTCCGATTGCCATTGTTCCCTTCCTGGGCAAGGTTGTCGAGAGGGTGGCTGCTGTCCAGCTGCAGTCATACCTGGAGGAAAATCGTATCCTGGATCCCTTCCAGTCTGGTTTCAGACCTCTTCGCGGGACCGAGACTGCCCTGGTCACTCTGCAGGATGACCTCCTCAGGGAGGCCGACAGGTGGTGTTCCTCCCTGCTGGTTCTCCTTGATCTGTCAGCCGCCTTTGATACCGTCGACCCCGTAACCTGCTGGTCCGGCTGGCCGAGGCAGGAATTGGGGGTCAGGCTTTGTCCTGGCTCCACTCCTTCCTTGGCGGCCAGACTCAGCAGGTTCAGCTGGGTGATGACTTGTCGGCTCCTTGGACTCTCCCTTGTGGGGTGCCCCAGGGTCGGCAATCTCACCCATGCTGTTAAACATTTATATGAGGCCGCTGGCAGAGGTCATCAGGAGATTTGGAGTCTGCTGTCATCAGTATGCAGATGACATGTAGCTCTATCTCTCCTTTTCGTCTTCTGCAGAGGAGGCAGTACGCTCCCTCGACCTGTGCCTGGAGGCGGTTCTGGAATGGACCAGGACAAACAGGCTCAAACTCAGTCCGGAGAAGACGGAGGTTCTGTTCTTTGGGGCGTCCTCGTCCTGGTACAATGGCCCCCTCCCTAGACTAGGGGGTGTTTCCCTCCACCCTACGGACAGAGCCAGGAATCTGGGCGTGGTCCTGGACTCAGCCCTCTCCCTGGAAGCCCAGGTGATGGCTGCTTCCAGGGCAACTTTTATCCATCTCCGCAGGATCGCCCAGATCCGCCAGTACCTCGATGAGTCCTCTCTGAGGACAGGAGTGCAGGCCCTAGTGATCTCAAGGATCGACTACTGCAATGCCCTCTACGTGGGGTTGCCCTTGACCCTGGTCCAGAGGTTAAAACGGGTGCAGAATGCAGCGGCCAGGCTGATGGTGGGTGCTCGTAGATTCGAGCCCATCACCCCAGTTCTGGCTTGCTTGCACTGGCTCCCCGTTGTCCTCCGGATCAGGTTCAAGGTCCTGGTTTTGATTTTCAAAGCCCTCCACGGCCTGACACCAGAGTATCTGGCGGAGCGTATCTCTCAAAGATCAACTGGGACCAGACCCACAAGATTGGTTCAGGCGTGCTCACTGAGGGTGGCCACACCCAGAGAGGCGCGGAAATCTTGTACACGTGACCGCGCCTTTTCTGTGGTGGTCCCCATGCTATGGAACCACCTACCCAGTGAGCTGCACCTGACAGAGCCCCTGCCTGCCTTTAAGAAGGCCCTGAAGACTTATCTCTTCAGGGAGGCGTTCAGCGACCTTTCTGTTTAATTTTCTTTTTTCCTTTCTTTTCCTTTGCCCACGTTTATTTTGTTTCGGGTATGCCCGCCATCTTGCTCCCTTTTTACTTGTTCGCTTCTGTGTTACCTATTTTTTATTATTATTGTAAGCTGTCCAGAGTTCCCTTTTGGGAAGATGGGCGGGGTATAAGACTAATAAATAAATAAATAAATAAATAAATATTCTCTTCTTTGTAGCTGTTAAAAAACCTGATCTCCCAAGAGCCCTTCAGGTGAGAGATCGAGGGGAAAGAACATAAGGAGTGAGATGGGATCTAAGCAGCCAAACATCCTGCCAGACACAGCAGGGTCTCTGCGTTAATTCTATCACTGCTGGGTTTTTTTTTTTTTTTTTTGCAGAGCGTCCGGAGGGGAAGGTGACGCGCCAGGCGGGCTTTGATGACAGGGAGAGCCTCGTCTGCCAGGCCTACGGCTTCTACCCCAAGGAGATCGAGCTCACTTGGAGGAAGGACGGGGAGGTCCTGCATGAGGACACCTTCCATAGGAATACCGCCCCCTATCCGGACGGGACCTACCACGCCTGGCTCAGCATCACCATCGACCCCAAGAACAGAGACCAGTACCGGTGCCACGTGGAGCACGCCAGCCTGGCGGAGCCCCTGGTCTTGGCGTGGGAGGAGCCTGGTGAGGGCCGGGAGTAGGGGGGAGGAGAGGGTGCCTCCTCGTCCAGGTGGGGGCCAGCAGGGTGGATTTGGGGGTGCGGGTGCTTCTCCTTCAAGGGAGGGGTAAAAAACAGAGCATCTCAGCAGTCTCTTAAGCTGTATCTGCAGGCACGCATCCAACACCATCCTCAGCTACCTCCTGGCTAGAAAACCCCGTAATTTGGATTCTGCTGTTTATAATGCCAATGTAGCCCTTTTGACGGTTCCTTCCATCTAAAAACAACCTCCGGTGGTGTCAGCACAGCCTGGTTCCTCTCTTCCTCCTCGACAAGGTAGGAGGGTTCCGGGTACATGTCAAATTATTTAGTTCTTTCTCCTTATTCACTTTCAGCTTCCAACCTGGGGCTCATTGTTGGGGGTGTGGCGGTCGTTGTTCTCGTGATTGCGGCCGTGACTGCAGGGTCCTGCGTCTACCTAAGTAAGTCAGTGAGTGAATGCATGAGTTGGGCGGTGGGTGTTTGGTTGGAAGGGTGTGTTCTTCTGTGGCGTCTCCCTTCAGGGGGAGGATTGAGAGGAGACCCATAGCATTGGCTTACCTGCTCTCTTCTTAACACCGTCTGTCGACGCTTCTCATGGGTATCTCAGGTGTGCTTTCTTTCTGTGCTAACCCAAGATGCACCTCAGGCCTCTTCTTAAGCAGTAGGGGGCAACTGTGGTCCTGTAGATATTGTTGAACTACAGCCCCCATCAGCCCTGGCTACCATGAACAGCTCCAAAGGATGATGGATGTTGGTGTTTAGCAATATCTGGAACAACTATGGCTGCCCACAGCAGTTGCAGAAAAAAGAAACAGGCAGGAGGGTTCCCTGGGAGCCAATGGAATAGTTTGTGGCTCCCAGGGAAACCTTCCCTGCCTCCAGGGGTGGGGCTGGATGACCTCTGGGAACATCCGTCAGCTCTAATTCTGTCTGATTCTGTCTCTGCAGAGAAGCGCCAAGAAGGCTACAAGGCAGCATCAAGTGAGTACGGATTTCCAATTTCTGTGATTATATTCCAAGCCTCTGGATAACTCTGGAGCTGTTGAACTACATTTCCCACCACCCCTGGCTATGGGGAAGAGTTGCAAAGGATTAGGAGATTGTAGGGGAGCAGCCTTGTCTGATAAATAGCCTGGGAGATGCCCCTTGAGTGGCCTTTCTCAGTTGTTTCCCAGGGCCTTTTTCCTCCTGTGGAGTGTGAGGGAGGCTTCAGTTGCAGCGTGCTTCACATCTTATAGTGAAAGTGAACTTTTAAAAAATTAAGTAAAGCCCAGGGAGGAATTGGAGGATGAAAAGAGCAATCCCCCTCCTCTCCTGTGGTATTAAGGTGCAGCAGAGAGACATCATTGAAGGAACAGTTACTAGGTTGGTTCTGGAGTTGTGACTCACTGAAGGCCGGAACAGGGGCCGTCCTGCTGCCTCGTAGACTTGGAAGTCTGTCCTAGAATATCCGCCTGGTGCCACTTCTCACACGTCCTTCAAATCCCCCGCATTACCTGCATCTGGTCTTTACCCCAAGCACACTTTTTCTTGATATCTTCTGCATAACTTGTTTGTATCCATGTCTTAGGGCAATTTTATTCATCTTGGTGCATTTCAAGAGTGCTGATGACCATTCCCATCATCCTTGACCCTGTTGGATGGGTGTTGTGACATCTGCAGCCCAGGATATTGGGTGGCCATAAGATGAGGGCAAGGGAGAGGCTGCCCTCCTGGAACCTGCGACCTTCCTCTGTTTCTTTTGCCTCCACTTCTCTCCTTTTGGTTTCTGAACTAGGGGACATCCACTCAAACTGAGGGTTGGGAGAGTGAGAACAGGCAAAAGAAAATATTTTTTTACCCAACGCGTTGTTAGTCTGTGGAACTCCCTGCCACCGGATATGGTGATGGTATCTGGCCTGGATGCCTTCAAAAGGGGATTGGACAGATTCCTGGAGGAAAAATCCCATCACAGGTGACAAACCATGATGGAGATGTGTCATCTCCAGGCTTAAAACCAGGGTACTTCAAGGGCCAGATGCAGGGGAGTGGTATCAGGAGACAGATATCTAGTCTCGTGCGCTCCCAAACGGATCTGGTGGGGCCACTGGGAGATACAGGAAGCTGGACTAGATGGGCCTTTAGCCTGATCCAGCATGGCTCTTCTTAGGTTCACATTGCAGGCTCCTGTGAAAGACCTAAGAGATCGGTTTTATTGTAAACTGGTCGGAAGTGGGATACTGTTTGGCATTAGAAGCCCCACAGGGCAGCTGAAAAGTTAGTTTTGGGGGGTTTCACGCAGAAAACCCAGACCTTTTTTCTCGTGTCTCTTCCAGATTTAATGTCTTATTTCTATCAAACATTTTTGTAGTTAAAGCAGTGAGGTGTAGCAGTCAGAGCCTCTTGTGGAGATCCGTTTAGTTGCAGAGTGGGTGTGGAAGTGACTGATTAGAATTGTTTCTGAACACGTGAACTGCTGTTTTTAAAAAGTCTTGCTACCAGATAGGAATGTCAAAAGAAACCCACAAAAAGCTTGTGAGAAACGCTGGAGGCTGCCTGGTTGCCCCTTTGCCCACCTAGTTGCCCACTCGGTCTCCTGCCCACCCCTCAAGCAACTGTCCCGCTGCCCTCCCACCCTCCCCCTTTCCCTCTCCTCCCCATCTCTTTCTGTTCTCCCTCCTCCCTGTTGGGAACTCCTGACCGGAGAAGGATGAGCAGGTGGCCGCATTGGTGACGGCAGGGTGAGGAGGGACACACTGCCACAGAAGCTTTGGATTTGGTCTAAAGTCCACATAGACCTAGAGCCTCTGCTGGTTTATTCCGGCCTTGGAAACAGGGCCCTGAGAACAAGGCTTGAGTAACACCCCTTTGCCCTCCCGCCCATCCGTGGACATTGAATTCTTGGTCTTTTCCTTCTTTCCAGCGAGCGAGGGAGGTTCCAACAGCCCCAGCAGAGGTGAGTGTGATGGGTTCCCACCCCAAAAGAGCAGGAAGGATCTCAGAATCGGCTGGGGAAAAAGAACGGGGTGGTCTCCCCATGATTTCTGTGGCTTGAGGTCTCCCGGAGGAAAGAGGGAATCTTTCCCTGCCCTGTAGGATCCCCCCAGCCTTGGAAGGTGTTCCTTGACTAAAGACCTTTGAGACGCCCATTAAGGGCAAAGGAACTGCCACGGAATGACCCATCATCCGCCCTCTGAGACCTGACCTCCTGAAGACGAAGCAGCCCCCAGGGTGTGTGGGTGGGTGTCACACAATCCAGGGAGAGATGCTGACTTGGTCTCCTCCTTTCTCTCCACGCAGGGAGCGACCCAACCAACCCAACCGTTTAGCATCCTTAGAAAGAGGTGAGTTGCAGAGGAGGGGATTTACAATCTATGGGGAGGAGGGGTTACAGAGGCCAAGCCTTGAAAGTGGTGGAGAATCCACTTCCAGTCACTCGGAGGACCGATTTCCTCCTCCCATTTCCCAAACACCGTTGACTCCGGGAACACAGGAAGAGTTGAGCAAAGGAGGGACTGGATCTATAATATGAAGCAGGCACTGGCAGCTACAACATATCTGCCCAACTGGAAGTCCGAGTTCCCTCCTCTCTCTCTTTTGGGATAGTTTTCGTGGGTTGGCCGCCAGGCCTCGCCCTTCCCAACCGCAGCAGGAGGAGGAGGAGGAGGCTTTGGAAAGAGTCAGTGGCTGAGCCGTGAAAGGGGAACTGAGGGGAAGGAGTGAGGCGGCTTTTGTCTCTGCTAGTAGTGTTGCGCTTAGGAGCGGTTGTGAGTGGGTTCAGTTCTGTCTCCATCCCGAACCGGCGCATTGAGGAGGACAGATTGGCCAGATGACGCTGTAGGATTTTCTAACAAAGTTTTATTTTGTACATCATTTATTTATTTATTTATTTATTTATTTATTTATTTATTTATTATATTTATATCCCGCTTATCTTCCTTGCGGAACTCTAAGCGGCTCACAATGGGCAACTAGCGCCAGTTAAACACAAAATATCACCCCAACTGGAAATCCCAGTACCCTCCTCTCTCTCTCTCTCTCTCTCTCTCTCTCTCTCGGGATAGTTCTCGTGGGTTGGCTGTCAGGCCTCGCCCTTCCCAACTGCAACAGTCCGTGGCTGAGCTGTGAAAGGGGAAGTGAGAGGAAGGAGTAAGGTGGTTACTTCATGTCCATTTTGTCTCTGCTAGTGTTGCGCTTAGGAGCAGTACAAAAAATTGTTACTTCACTTCCGACCCGCAACTACTGAAATTTTGTCTCAACCATGCCCTGGAAGGGGTGCTAAGCGCAACAGTCCTGTACCTGGTGCTGGGGTAGGGTTTTCCCTTGTCACTCTTTGTTCCCGCTTTCTGTTCCAAGACAAGTAACGACTGTCAGGCAACAAAACATTTGTTTCAGAAAACTGTCCATTTTTTTTGACTTTTCAGAAGCAAAATATCAAAAATTTTTTAAGCCCTCTAAAAAAGGAAAAAGGGTACTAGACAAATTCAGTTCCCGCTTTCTGTTCCGAGATAAGACACCATGTAGTAACGACTGTCACGCAACACAACATTTGTTTCTCTCAGAAAACTGCTTCCGGGTTTTTGATTTTGATTTTTCAGAAGCAAAATAATTTTTAAGCCCCCCCCCAACCCCGAAAAAAAAAGGAAAAAAGGAAGCTAGACAAATTCAGTGTTTGTCACGGTACAAGACCGTGAGATAACACTTGTCACGAGACATGTTGTCACGACCATGGGAACACTGAAACAGGGACAAAACCACGTGATCGCGACTAACACTGTGACAGTACAAAACTAGTCGCGGAACAAAGAAGGACATGAAGTAACCCCCTTAAGAGTGGGCTGCACTCGGGACTCTGTCCTTGCTGGTCATTTCCTTCTTTGGATGGGGCGAAAGAGGGTGGTTTCCCCAAAGCAGGTGACCCTCCAACCCCCCCTCAGGGAAGGACTGGCATGTCTGCTGGGAGGAGGCAGAAGAGGAAGCCATAAGGACAAGATTGATGTCCAGGGTGTATGCCAGAGTTCAGTTTGCCAACATATTCCAGACACAACTTAGACAAAAAACAGAGCTTGCTGCGTGTTTTAGCATCCTTGAACCTCAAATCTGCAAAGACCCTTTTACCACAGCCAAAGTTTAGAGAGGAACCCAAAGCCTTCCCTCTGCCTCGAAGGACCTGAAGTGTCTCCAGTGACCTGTAATGTATCCCCCCCCTTGCTAGGTCACATAACAAAACCCTCAGCATGCTATAGAATTTGATAACTTTCTTTGGTGGTTGGAGTTCATGGCGGTCTGTCACAGCTAGGATTTATCCCCAAATGGTTTGAATACCAGTGTGAACCAAATTATCTTGACAATCCTATCTTGAGTTAATATGAGTATATCAAGTCATATCAAGAAAGTATTCTGACGTACTTCATATCTGTGTGGTACGCCAGTTGCACAGTGGCTCAGAGGAAATCCCTCCAGAGGGTTATCAATATGGCACAGAACATTGGAGGAATTACACAGCTCCTGCTGTCTTAAGAAAACACAGAATATTATAGTTTCATCTTGGACACTCTGTTTGTACTCTTGGCATCAGGCAGAAGGTATAGATGTATTAGAACAAGGACAGAAAGATTCAGGAACAGTTTTTACCCAATAACAATAAGCATGCTAAATTCTGTTAAAAAATTAAGTTGATGGGTAATATCAGTGTAACATGTATATTGTATGAGGGATTGTGTATCGCTGTTGTTTTTTAAGTTGTAGTTTTTGTGTATTGGGCATGAATGTTGGCAGGTGAGAGAGTGTCGGACTGTGTGTGTGTGTGTGTGTGTGTGTGTGTGTGTGTGTGTGTGTGTGTGTGTGTGTGTGTGTGTGTGTTTGGTTTTATGTCAGTTTTAAATGAGTACAAGTGATCTGCGTGTGAATGTAGGAGTATGTGTATATGGATGTTTGTTCTTAAATGGTGGATTTTATGTCTTGGATTTTTATACTGGGGTGTGTGAATGAGCTGACTGGATGGCACTTTTTAATCTTGTATTTTATACCATGACAATAAATTCTGTTCTGTTCTGTTTTATTCTATTCTATCCATTTATTTGCTCCTGCTTGGTTCACCGGGAATGTCGAAGATCTGGTGAATAATCTGTGCAATTTCCGGGCCAAAATCAGAGCTTCCAAATGTCCTCTTTGTAGGATCAGAACAAATCACTGTTTTCACGGACTCCCACACCAGATTTGGTGACCAACAAGAGATGAATCAGTTCTCTCAATCGGTGGATGAGTTTTGCCCAATCCACCTTCGGCATCCAATCACAAAGATGCCCAGTGAAGACCGTACTTGTTAACAGTAAAGGCTGTTCACCCTCCAGTGCTGTACTCCTAACTCTTCCATCTTGCGAGACATAGGCTGGGTTTAACTGCAAGGCTCCAAGCTGGTTTGGGCTTGCTGATCTTTGCTTCACCCTTGATCTTCCTCTCTTTTCACCCTAACTCAGGATTGGAACTTCCCCCAAAGGAAGCAGAACGAGGAAGAGAGGATCCCTCCACGCTCAGGATCCTGTTTGTGCCCTTTGCAAAATCCTTCCATTTATTTCACTATCTGTAATTAATGTATATTTTTGGATTGCCAAGAGCCTGGCTTGAGGTGTGTGGCTGTGCTTTCTTTAAAAAGGCCTTGATAAACTGATAAGTAATCACACTAAGTATTTCTCTCGATGCGGGTTAAGATTAACCGCACGTCCCGTGGGGGGCGGATCGAGAAGCGGATTAAAAAGATTCCCGAGGTCCAGGACGGGAATCTCTCATCCTACTTGGAGCGCAGTTCAGGGGGCATGGTCGGGGCGACCTCGCATTGCCCCAAGAAGGACGTGAGGTTCCGTTACTTCTAACCGGTCCCAAGCGGAGCCGCGAACAGCAGCGAGAGGGACGTGAAGTATCGGCCAGAAGAGCTTTGATGAAGGAGGCCATTTTGTAGCTGAAATAAAAACTCCAGGCCTGCCATTTGATGAACAAAATAGGTAGTGATTGGTGTGGTTTAAAATGGACGAAACTGCAGTTGTAATGAGTTCCAATGTAGGAGAACGCCAGAATGTTGATTGCTCACTTGATAAGTTAGTCAGTCCCTCAGAGCTGTTAATTAACCCGCTTTGTATAATGAGATGATGAGAAAAACTGTATTTCTGAATGAAAAATAACACTGCTTTCACCTGATTTGTATAGATGTCACAGAAGGCACCACCTTGAAAGGTGCCGTCTGTCTTTGTAGGATGATGTTATGGCCTCTGTACCTGTTTGCACTTAAATTCCTAACATGGGGGGGAGGGAGGGATCACATTTTCTGTTCTTTTCAATGGGTCACATTTCTGAAGCATCTTCTAGCAAGTTCCCACAGGGTGCCTTTGTTCTCATAATCGGCTGCGAACACTTGGAATTTCTCTGATCATGGCTGTAAGGTTTCTTTTCTACATTTGTATTAGCGGGTATATCTGGGTGTCAATAAAGGCTTTTGTTTTCCCATCTCGTGTGTCGCTGTTCCTTCTTTGAGCCTGAGAAGTCCTTCTTGGCCCAGTCCTGGCCCTTGTTGAGGTGGGGAAGCTGAGGGTTCAGGAGGATGAGGATGACTTGGGTGGGTTCCACCATCCCTCTTCTTGCATCCTCCCTCGTTGGTTTCTGAGATTCAAACCCACCTTAATTATTCTGTTGGGTGGTTTACAAGGAATTAGGTGGCTACACATGGCACCCTCCAGATGCTGGGTACTCATTTTGCAGACCTTGGAAGTATGGAAGGCTGAGTGAACCTTGAGCCAGGCCCCTGGGAATGAACCCCAGAACATGAGCATGCTTCAGAAATGTGACCCAATGAATAAAGTAATGCATACTGGGGCAAAAAATCCAAACTTTATCAACTCATGGGCTGACAGATCAGGAAAGAGATCTTGGTGTGTTGGTGGCCAGCTCCATGAAGGTGTCTACCCAATGTGTGGCAGCAGTGAAGAAGGCCGATTCCATGCTTGAGATTATTAAAAGGGGGGTTGAAAATAAAACAACCAACATTATAATGCCATTATAGAAAACGATAGTAAGGCCCCACCTGGAGTATTGTGTACAATTCTGGTCTCCACATCTCAAAAAAGACATAGTGGAACTGGAGAAGGTGCAGAAGAGAGCGACTAAACTGATTAATGGGCTGGGGCATCTCCCATATGAGGAAAGGCTAAAACATTTGTGGCTTTTTAGTCTGGAAAAAAGGCACCTGAGGGGGGATATGATTGAAACGTACAAAATAATGCAGGGCATGAGTAAAGTGGACAGAGGGACGCTCATCTCCCTCTCACAAAACACCAGAACTAGGGTATTTACACTCAAATTGTGGGATGGGAGAGTAAGAACAGACAAAAGAAAATATATTTTCACTCAGCGCATTGTTAGTCTGTGAAACTCCCTGCCACAGGTTGTGGTGATGGCATCTGGCCTGGATGCCTTCAAAAGGGGATTGGACAGATTCCTGGAGGAAAAGTCCATCACAGGTTGCTAACCATGATGGAGATGTGTAATTTGCAGGTTTAAAACTGGGGTACTTCAAGGGCCAGATGCAGGGGAGTGGTATTGAGATACAGAGATCTAGTCTCGTGCGCTCCCAAACGCATCTGGTGGGGCCACTGTGAGATACAGGAAGCTGGACTAGATGGGCCTTTGGCCTGATCCAGCTTTGCTCTTATGTTCTTAGGTCAAAGTAGGCTGGTTGAGGGCCTTGTAGTGTGTCTGTCAGGATTTGGTCATGTGTGTATTTGGTCATGGTCAAGGAAGTCTTTCATTTGTTTTTAAAAATAATTCCACTTGATATTTGACCATTGGGCCTGTAGTTAGGAGTGGTAAAATTTCAAGTTGGACAATGGGCTCTCAGCTTCCTCTGTGGAGTTCGCCTTGTCCATGACAACCAGAGCACCTCCCTTATCTACCTCTTTGATGACAATGTTGGGGTTGTTTTTGAGGCAATGTATGGATTCACACTCTGTCCATCTTAGATTGTATAGTCATTCATGTCCCTCTCTGGGCATGGTGGTGGTAGAAACTTGATATGGACGTCCAAATCCTTGTTCCAGTCTTCAGGATCAGTCGTGTAGCATTCTTCTCTCTGTGGTGTTTGGAGGAAGTGTGTGTCTGTGTGTTGGTCGATTGTTCCTCCTCATGCTGTGGAGATGCTTCCTCCTCATGTTGTGGGACATGAGGCATAGCTTGTGTGTAGCTGTCCTGGTCATAGTCATGGTTGTGGAAATATTATTTTGGTCAGTCTGTGGGAAAAGGCTTCCAAATCACAACAAGATCTGGAGGCGGTCTTGGAATGGACCAGGACCAACCGGCTCAAGCTGAACCCGGAGAAGACTGAGGTTCTGTTCTTCGGGGCGCCCTCATCTATGTACAATGGCCCCCTCCCTAGACTGGTGGGGGGTTTTCCTCCAGCCTACGGATAGGGCCAGGAATCTGGGTGTGGTCCTGGATTCAGCCCTCTCCCTGGAAGCCCAGGTGACAGTGGTCTCCAGGGCCGCTTTTATCCATCTCCACAGGATCGCCCAGATCCGACAGTACCTCGATGAGTCCTCCCTCAGGACAGTGGTGCAGGCCCTCATGATTTCGAGGATAGACTATTGCAATGCTCTCTACGTGGGGTTGCCCTTGACCCTTGTTCAGAGGCTCCAGCGGGTGCAGAATGCGGTGGCCAGACTGCTGGTAGGTGCTCATCGATTCGAGCACATCACCCCAGTTCTGGCCTGCCTGCATTGGCTACCCGTTGTCCCCCGGATTAGGTTCAAGGTCTTGGTTTTAATTTTCAAAACCCTCCACGGCTTGGGACCAGAGTACCTGTCGGAGCGTATCTCCCAGAGGTCAACTGGGGTCAGGCCCACGAGAATGGCACAGGCGCGGTCATTTAGGGTGGCCACACCCAGGGAGGCGCGGAAATCGTTCGCGCGTAACTGAGCCTTCTCTGTGGTGGGCCCTATGCTGTGGAACCATCTCCCTAGTGAGTTGCGCCTAGCACAGTCCCTTCCCGCCTTTAAAAGGGCTCTGAAAACACACCTGTTTAAAGAGGCATATGGCGACCTTTTTACTTAATTTTTTTTAATCCTCTTTTTGCCGCCTGTGGAGGGTATTGTCCCTCCTTGTTTTATTGGTACTCTTGCCTTTTTTGTTTTCTTTTCTGTTTTCTTGTTTTGACTGTAAACCGCCCAGAGTTCCGTCCAGAAGATGGGCGGTATATAAATATAACAAATAAATAAATAAATAATAAGAGTTCTTTCTTTGGTATCAGTGTAGTGAGACAAAAACTTTTATACTTGGCTCAGTGTGTGGCTGGAGTGGTTTGAAATGGGATTGTGTAAGTTTGTGGTGTCCTTGTGGATAACATCATGATCTCTTTTAGAAGGCACAAAGAGAGAGAGGATCGGATTGCAGCTTGAGACTATTTGTTGAGATAATACCTCCTTGAATTTAGATGAGGAT
This sequence comes from Phrynocephalus forsythii, assembly GCA_029282475.1. Lineage (NCBI taxonomy): Eukaryota > Metazoa > Chordata > Lepidosauria > Squamata > Agamidae > Phrynocephalus > Phrynocephalus forsythii. The sequence goes on from JAPFRF010000024.1 coordinate 12,928,280, forward strand.
ATTGAAGGACCTGGCTGACGAGATAGGAGGACCACTCTTATTTTCTTGAAATCATTCAATGAACATTTATGAGAACCCTTCTTTTGGGGGTCATAGTTACAGTCTGTGTTATACCAAGGGAAACATGGATTCTGCATCTCCCTCCACCCGCACCAAGCAGGGTGTGTGTGTGGAATCGTACAAAGTTCAAATATTATTTTGTCATTTTGCCACACAGACACACGCAGCACGGCATCCAGGACACATGCCCCCCCCGCCTCCCCTAGTTGCGGTCCTGCCCCTTTTAACAAGCTGGAATTAGGGCTGTGTGTATGTGTGTGTGTCTGCTGCATAACATAAGTACCTCATTATTGTCCCTCATTATTGTAAGCTGCCTTGGGTCCTTTTCCAAAGAGAAAGGCAGGGTAAAAATACTCTAAATGAATGCAAATATGCCACAGACAGGAACAGAAAGAAGAACACTGGGAGATGAAGCAGTAACTTGGCGTAGGGACATCCGCCATCTCCCACAAACTCCAGTCTTGCAGTCCTTGAGTTGTCAAGAATGAGCAGTCCACAGCAGAAGCTTAAGAAGGCAGAAAACCATGGTGCAACAAGATGTTTATGTAGGAATTTCACTTAATTTTGATGAGGGTTTTTCTGCTGACCTCATGATGGACACCTAAGAGTGTGCTGGTCCAGCCTTTTCGTATTAATTTTAAGTGTATTTTCTTCAGCTAGCAGTCCTGTTTGTTCATTTGTGTGTTTAGATAGCATTTTCGCTATCTTACAGTGATGATAATGATTATTCTGCAAGAGACAACGTGCCTCTCCCTCTGGAACTGCAGACTGCCTAGTGTGGATTCTTTCTCAGGGATTCCCTCACTCTCTTTTAGCTCTCATTCCTTGTGTTCCTCCAATCAATGACAACACTGTGTGCCTGAGCTGTGTGGGTGTGTGAAAATACCAACAAGAAGGCCTCTTGACTCGCTCAAGCCCTTCTCTGGCTCCTGTGATTTCTAGGAAATCACCTGATTTCTTTTTAAAACAAATACTGCTCACCAGCAGGGAGCAGTAGAGGGCCAGGCAAAACAGCCATCACGGGTATATTGTACTGTAGTTAGAAATTGCTTCAGGACAGTGGTGTCGAACCTTTGGCATTCGAGATGTTTAAGACCACAACTCCCAGAATTCCAAGCCTGTATTGCCAATGGCAGAGGACTGTGGGAGTTGTGGTCCAAAACACCTGGAGTGCCAAAGATTCGCCACCACTGCTTCAGGATGAATGGGGTTGCAGGAAGGTTCAGGAAGAGAAAACTTCCTTTTCCTCTATCTCCCCCTTTTCTTTCACCCCGCCTCTCCTTCACTCACAACTCTTTCCCTCCCCATCTTTTTCTATGTGTGATTAATTCTGCCACTTTGTAATAAAGCCAAAAAGCTTGATGCCAACATCAATCAAGGACTGATGGCAATGAAGAGCATCTCCGCTGGAAAGCCAAACGGAGTCTTTTGATTGAGTTTAAGCAGCAAAACCAGAATCACGGTTTCTGCCCAAGGCTGGAAGGAGCACCTGCCACCACAACCGCACACAGGATGTGGCTTTTTCATCCTCACAACTCCTTGCTTCAAGGGAGTGAGGCCTGTGGGTGGGTGTTTGAGGCACCTACCCTCAGCGTGCGAGCGGAGAAAACCTGCCAGTCTGTTTTCAGCCTGGCCTGGGACAGTCTTTTTGCACGGATGCTGGGATATTTTCTTAATTGTTCTCAAGCCAACCAGCATAACTCATGCTCGGTTGCAGGTTTTGGTTTTCTGGCTTTGTCTCTGTCCAGACTGGCCCCAAACTCTGGATCAGAATCATTCTGAGGGGAAACGGGGTTGCAACGGAAGCCATTTTGTGCAGGTCCTGCTGGATATAAAGAAGGGGACACAAAATGGCAGCAGATTCTGGGCAGCCACTGCCCTCAACAACCTTGTCACTTAGAGGTCTTCTTTTTCTTAGCGTTTGTATCACTTTTGGTGGTTGGGTCTGCTATTCTTGTTTTTGCCTTCCACTTTGGCACCGTCACAGGCTAGGATGACTTCATTTTGTTGTCAAGAGGTTTTCCCAAATGAAATGACATTTGCTTAGTAACACGAGAGTAAAGGTAGCTGGCTTATTCATAAGGGCACGGAGGTGTAAAGCAGGGATGTCTAAACTTCAGCCCTCAGGATGTTTTGGACCACAACTCCCAGAATTCCAAGCCTGTATTGCCAATGGCAAAGGACTATGGGAGTTGTGGTCTAAAACATCTCGAGTGCTGAAGTTTGGACACCACTGGTGTAAAGAAAAACACCATCCAAAGCCTTGGTCTTTGTTTCAGCCTCTTTTGTGTCCTGCAATTGTTTGAAAGCAGACCTGCAAATCCATATATGGCCCAGTCCTCCTCAACCTCCGTACAGCTACTTATTTTCTGCTGGGTGAGGCTGAACTGTAGGGAAACACGTAGAAGCCATAAGTCCACAGGAGGAGAAGCCTTTTAATTGAGCATAGGCCACTGGTGGTGGGTTTGTTAGGCTAGTGGGACACTGTCTCACCTCACCCCACTGCACCCCAATCACCCCACTCCTGCCTGCCCGTCTCTTTTCCAGAGGCAGAAGAGGTCTCGGGGTATGCCTGGATGCCTGCTTCTCTATTTGCATGTACAGTGGTACCTTGTATAAAGGAATTAATTTGTTCCAAATGAAATTCTGTTAAGCAAATATTTCCTTCATACAAAGTTCCCACAGGAATGCATTGAAAACAAAGTAATCCGTAATCTCAACCATTTTTATGTTGTACGGATTCACCCCATAGGCCATTGGTGTGCAAACTCTGGCCCTCCAGATGTTTTGGACCACAATTCCCACAGTCCTTTGTCATTGACAATACAGGCTTGAAATTCTGGGAGTTGTGGTCCAAAAACCTCTGGAGGATCGAAGTTTAGACACTCCTGCCATTCTGCGATTCTGTTAAGCAAATTTCCCGTATCTCCAGAACTTTTTATGTTGTACAGATTTTATGTTCTACAAACTGCTATACGAGCGTCCACTGTAAAGTGGTACCTTGTATAAAGGAATTAATTTGTTGCAAATGAAATTATGTTAAGCGAATTTTCCTTTAGACAAATTTCCCATAGGAATGAATTGAAAACAGAGTAATCCCTAATCACAACCATTTGTATGTTGTATGGATTCACCCCATAGGCGATTCTGTTAAGCAAATCTACCCTATCTCCAGAATTTTTTATGCTGTACAGATTTTATGTTATACAAACTGTTTCTTATACGAGGGTCCACTGTACGTGTGCATGCATATGTGATAGACACTTATCCACCTGCCCCTTCCCAATGTTGGTGGCTGTGCCTTCTGCCCTAGCAACCCCAAAGGGTGCCAGCTGCCCATAAAGACCTATGTGGTTGGAAGAAATCCCACCCGTACACCAAAAGAGTTTCACTGCCTCAATGAAAAGGAGGGGGGCAATACATGTAGGGTATTTGGAAGAAGGCACTTGGTGGTGCCTTGTATGGTCCCCCTGAAACCAGCTGAATGTGAGATGGATAAGAGAAGGTCCCAGAAGGGTCGAGGGAGCTTCCGGACAAGTGGCAGAAGGCGGATGCCTAAGAAACTCAAAGACAAGGTGAAAGAAGGGGGAGAATGAGGGAGAAACAAGTGCGTTGGAAATAGCTGCATCCATTTTAACCATAACCATTGCTTAAAACAAGCCTTTGAAAAATTATAATACATTATGGGCTTAAGAGAAGAAGTCAGAACAAAGTTGGCAGTTTTGCAGGAAGCACACGGGGTCTTTGGCTGCTTTTACACGACCCCTAAAACCCGAGGCAAAGGGCTCCCAAATGCGGAGCTTAAAATTGTTTTCCCACCAGCTGAGGACTTTAAACAAAATAAAGTACGACCACGACCACCTAAGCACGCCCCAGCGCACCTTAGAAGTACCTGGTATCCGGAGGTAAAAAAATTCCCGATGCAGATTGTAAAGCTGTGGACTCTCGTCTTGTTTTTTTGTCCCCGCTGCCCCTTTAAGAGACAGGAATCCCTAAACGCAGGCGGAGGTGAGCCTGCATTTTTTTCTCCCTTTTTTTCTCCCTCCCCTCATCACTGACAAGAGCAATGGAGTGCGGAAGAGTGGGAACATAGGAAGAGGGACAAACCCCAGGATCTCTGGTCTAAATTTAAGTTGCCAGCGGATTTTAGAGGTCATGTAAAAGTGGGTTACAGGGGTTATAAAGGGGTTACAAAGGGACTTAAAATGGGAGTGGAGTAAAGCTGGAGAATGAATTTTAGTAGTCAGTGGATCCTGCTCTTTGAGAAACCCCATGGCAGAAAAGAAACGTTTTGTGTAGGCCATGAAGTTTGGTGGATGTGTTGGTAGATAATTGGGGTCAAAGGCTTTGCTGTAAACTATGTTGCTCTTTAGGTGTTTTTTTGTCTTGATCGCACGGCAAGCGCTACAGTGGCTTTCGGTTTCAGCCTTTGCTGCCTGGCCTCACCCCCAACAACACTCTGTTCTGAAGGACGGGAGATTATGAGGGGGAGGCTGTCCCGGCTTGCCTTCGGGCAATAGAGGCCATTTTGTGCAGGCTGGCTCTGTCACGCTTATGGGAGGAGCACGCTTATGGGAGGAGCTTCAAACAGCCGACCCAGTCAGTCCTGCTTCCAACCACTGAAGTGTCACATTTAGCTCAGGGGAATCTGACTTTTTAAAAAATAGGACAGCTTCCCAGATGTTTGCCAGCTTTTTAGAAGAGAAAATGTAATCAGATACAGTATTTCATGCATGCATCAAAGGCTGACGGGGTTTCTGCCTCACAGGTATTAAAAATACCGAAACACTATCACCTCTTTAATCTTTAAACAAGTTACAAACAACATATTTCCTGTTTGGATAATGGCGGCCTGTCAATATTATATTTCCAAAAGAAAGAAACAAGAAGGAATAAATTTATTATGTCAAAAAGGAGAAACGTTTTCCTATTGCTGCAAGATGTTTAAAGGAGATTTTTGAAGGCCCTTTTATTGGATGTTTTCTAAGAAAGCAATATTTTTCAGTGAGAATGTGGCTACCTGCAGGGGAAAGTGCAGCCTCCCTTTTGTCCTGCAACCACGGGATTTCTCTGGTAAATCCACAAAGTCAGAGCCTAAGTGTTCATATTAAGACGTTTTAGCTGGGTCTGAGGTTGATGGGGTTGTCAACAGACATCTCTTCAGTGTTAAACACACCTTTTGTGGCATAGGAGCGCTGGGCTGGACACATTTTTGTGAAATGCACAAAACTCCTTAGATTAAAAAGGTGCTGTGTATGTTATCAGGGAAGGACCAATGAAGCTGTTTGGATGATGAGCAGCGAAACATTTCTATCTCTAAAAAAAAAGTCCAGTAGCCATGACACAACTTCCAGATAAACTAACCTGGATGACTGAGAATCTTCACAGACACAGGGAAGAGCAGGTTTCCTCTCCCCCTGTTTTTTTCAGAAATGGCAGGTTTCAGCTTCCAGCTGCCTGACGCTCAGTTTTGGCTTCCAAATTTGCAGCATGCTGATGAAAGTGGGATGAGGGCCAAAAGTTGAGCAGCCCAGGATGTGAGCTTTGCTCAGACTGCATTCCTTACAGCCACACCGATCAAGAATGCCTCAGGTTACAAAGAGTAAGCAAACCACCACCCATGATCAGAGGACGTCAGGTTCAGAGTAGCTCTGGAAGCCAGTTGCTGTGCCCCTAATATAAACCATACAAGCTGAATAAATAAATAAATAAATAAATAAATAAATAAATAAATAAATAAATAAATAAATATTGCAGCCTGAGGGAGAGGCCAGCCTTCCAGGAGACAGCCCTGCCATCAGCACCTTCTCTTCAATGGTTGATTGTTTTAATAAATTGTGTGGACATGGAATAATCTTCCTTTACCTCTAAATCTGCATTTCTGAAAGAGGAAAGTAAATCCTTTTCTGTTTCCTGCAACCTCCCCCTTCTGCTGGCACAGAAGGATTCTCAGGAAAATAAAAAAGCAATTGTTAAAGCAACTGCCTAGTTATGATGATGATGATGATGATTAAATACTACTACTACTACTACTACTACTACTACTACTACTACTACTACTACTACTACTAATAATAATAATAATAATAATAATAATAATAATAATAATAATAATAATAATAATAATAATAATAATAATAATTTTGAAAATGCTCCCCGCCACCGCTTCCCATGGCCAATAGATTCTAGGAAGCAGCTTTTTCCTCGATAAAGCCCACTTTTCCTTCGCTTGCCACCCCCCACCCCCCAGCTTCTCTTCCCGCCTGCATCTTCGGGTCCCGACCTTCCTCCCCCCATCGCCACCCCCCCCCAACCTCGTCCCCACCGGCGGAGTCGCTTCGAGGGGGATTCCGGGAAAACTTGCAGGATCCCACTTTCGCTTTCGTTTTCCAGCCCTCTAAATGCTGTTGCTCGCTTGCGATGAGGGTCCTGGATAGCAACCGCTGACGACATGGGGACTCTTTTTTCTCCTATTGGCCAAGCGTTTCCCCCTCCGCCAATCCTGGCTGCCCGGGTCCGGGAGTGGGGCGGGTGGCCGGTCGCGTTGCTTCTCAGTCCGCGGAGCGCCGTCGACGGGAGCGGATTCACTGCTGGGGTTGCTCCGGATTATATAATTATCCGCAGCAGCCGGAGGGACAGCGGGATCCCCGCGGGGGTTGGACTGCCTCGAAATGGGGTGGCTTCGGGCGTCCCTGTTCCTGCTGGCGGCGCTGTCCGCCCTTTTGCTGGAAGGCGAGGGTGAGTCCCTTGGGGGGGGGGGATCGGAGGAGGGGGAAAAAGAGAGACCCACCGAAGCGGGGCCGGAGTCTGATGGGGCGAAGGATCCCCCCCCCATGACAAACCCACCCGCTCCTCTTTCCTGTTCCTCTTTCCCAGTGATCCCCCCCTCTTTTTTTGTCCTTGTTGGGTTAAAAAGGTCTTTGGGTTTCGACTGATTAGCCTGTTTATTTACTGTTTTAATTGTGATTTCTTGTATTGTGTTTATGTTTGCAAACCGCCCTCAAAATGCTCCGTTGCGATGAGTGTCCTGGATAGATACCGCCTTTCTGCTTATCTTAGGTTGGAAAAGTGTGTGGGTGGGGGGGCGGTGTCTTATAATTGGGAGCGTCTTATAGATGGAAAAATAGGGTAGTTAAATCCACTTATATAAAACCTCTGTGGTTGGTGTCAGTAGTAGAAAAAACGTAATGTGCTTATTTTGTGTTTATTTTACTTTAAATTATGGATTTATATTCAAAGTTCAGTTGCAGTTTACACTTTATTGTATTGTATTTTTGTTTTCATTGCTGGATTGCGACAAAGGTGTGAGGCAGGGAGACATGCGTGGTTCTCAAGATGGGGGTGGGGGTGTCACAATTCAGTATGAAACACAGCAGCCTCTTTCGCTGCCCTGGAAGGCCCATCTCACAGTTGGGACCCCCTGGTGGCATGAATGTAAAGACTTCATGCCCAAATCCTGACCAAAGTTTCTGCTAAAGCGCAGGCACACGCTCCTCAGTCCTGCTTTGTGGAGCATTAGTTTAATGCCTGTACTGCAGGAGGTAAAACTGTGCTCACGACTTGGGGTTCGATCCCAGGTAGCAGGCTCAAGGTTCACTCAGCCTCCCACCCTTCTGATGTTGGTAAAATGAGTACCTAGCTTGCTGGGGGGGGGGTGTAGCCTGGATACTGTAATTAAAATTGTAAACCGCCCAGAGACTACTTGAAGTGGCATGGGCTGGTATATAACCAGAACACTTTGCTTTTTGCTTTGCACATGATTTTTCTTCACCTACACATCCCCATTCAGTTGGGACAGAAACTGCAGGTGTGTGTGTGTGTCACGTATGCGCAGAGACAAAGCGCCCCATGCAGCAGGCCCGATAATAATTAGAGGGGACATGAATCCAGAGCGTGCCTCTTTTCTTGTCGGGGTTGTAGTCACTGTGGGGGGGGATCCCTCACTGGGTGCCCCACGGATGGGATTGGGGTGACCAGGGGACCAGACCCAGCAGGAGAGGGGGGAATAAGTGGAAGGGTGGGGCAGCACCTCCTCTGCCCTGGTACTTGAAGGCATCTGTGTCCAATTCTGTCTCTTTTCTCCCCTTTTCTAGCCCTCGTAATGTCGATGCTCCTTTCCCCTCTTTATGTTTTCATATCAAAACTCTTTGCTTCCCTCTGCCTTCCTTACCAAATCGCTGCTTTTTCTCCCTCTCATCTCTTGGACCATTTTCTCTTCCTTTTTCTGCCCTTCCTCCTCCTTTCCTTCCTCCTCCCAGGAGTACATTTCCTTTGATGCCACTTGCCTGCCTTCTTGCCAACTTACCCACGTCGCCTGGATCTTCTAAAAAGGGGGACCTTTTCCCGGATGCCACAAACTTTGTGGAGCCTCTCTTGCTTGCTGGGCGTATTTGTCTGAAGGGGTCTTGAATCGGCCCTTTTGTTTCCTTTCTGCCAGGCTCCTCCTCCCCCCACTCCATGCGCTATTTCTACACGGGGGTGTCAGAGCCCGGACAGGGGCTGCCCCGGTTTATCGCAGTGGGGTACGTGGACGGCCAGCTCTTTGTCCAGTATGACAGCAACACAAGAAGCATGGAGTCTCGAGCGCCCTGGATGGAGAAGGTGGACAAGGAGGATCCCCAGTACTGGGAGAGGAACACCCGGAACTTCCGTGCCTCGGAGGAGACATTCCGAGTGAGTGTGGAGACCGTAAGGAATTACTACAACCTGAGCAAAGGTGAGGGCAGGCCAGCCTCTTCTCATGGACTTCCTCCTTACACCCCATAATATTCCTCCCTCCCACAAGGAGGAGATGTGGATAACGGGCAGTGGTGGGGATTGGCAAGAAAAGGGGTCTTTTTCTTGTGATTTATTTGCAACCTCCCCAAATGTCAGAAGGAAGGAAGGAAGGAAGGAAGGAAGGAAGGGGAAAGCTGCACTTCTGGCAGAGCATAGCATTAGCAAATGTTTTGAAATGGGTGTTTGGCTTTTGTGGAATAATGGCTGTTTAACTTTTATGGCTGTGGCATTCTAACCTTGGGATCCCCTCTGCATCATGACATTTCCCTCCCCCCAAAGACCTCTACCCAAAAGTGACTGCACAGTGGTTTGTGTAGTGAAGTTTCAGCAGAGCCAGTGGGGTTCAGGTTAGGCACCTCCTTGCCTGTGAGGTCAATTTATTCCAATGGGCCTCCTCTAGTCGTGCCTTACTTCACTGGAAAGAATTCAGCCAAATATAAAAGTATCCCGAGTGGTTCGTATCCATGTAGCAGATTCATCCCAAGTGCTGCCTGTTCTCCGGAATCTCCCTCCATTTCCCCTCTTTCTGCCCCCAGTCTCTTTTCCTCCATTTTGGGGAGGGTGGGATCCTGGCCATCCATCTCAGGACCGGCAGGAGAGCCCTGCTTGAAGGTGAAGGCAGGATCCTTTGGGGTGGAGGGTCTGTTGGGTCGGAGAGGAGGGAGAGAAAGTGGGGCAGAGAAGGAGGATTTGGAGGGAGTTTTTGTAGCTCTTGCATATTATTCAGAATCACCGTGTGTCTGGTTGATCAGTCTCTTCTTTTGTGTGAAGATTCACTTCTTCAGTGCCAGCCTCTTCCAAGGACTGTGTTCTTTTTCAAAAAGTCTATTTTTGGGCTCTTTGTGTGGGGCCTCATAGGAGGTAGAAGGGGCTCAGTGGGGCAGTGTGTGGGCTGACCTTCCTCTGCCCCATTCCCCGCCTCTCTGGGTTCCTTCCAGGGTTTTCACTTCCTGCCCTTGGGTGCCTGGAGGGGAACTGGGCCAAGATGGGCAAAATGGAGGGCCGTTCCAGTTCTCCCAGAAGATATGGGGGGAGGCTCCTTCAGGCAGGAGAACTCCCCTCCCCGGGAATTGGGGAGTCACCCTTAGATCCAGAGGGAAATGCTTTAGGACAGGCATGTCCAAACTTTGTCCCTCCAGATGTTTTGAACCAGAACTCCCAGAATTCTAAGCTTAGATCGACAATGGCAAAGGACTATGGGAGCTGTGGTCCAAAACATCTGGAGGGCCGAAGTTTGGACATGCCCGCTTCAGGACATAGGGGCAGACCTATGAATAGATGAAGTAAACAGGAGAGGTGAGAAGGTAAGACCTGGCTCTGGGGAAATGGGTTGGGGGGCAGCACCCCTTCCTTGCCCATTCAGAGTATGGGGGGAGAGGGTGCATAGGGTGGAGAGGCAGTCAAGGGCATCCATTTGGGGGGCATCTGTGCCTGTAAAAGTACCTGCCAGATCCCTTCTCTGTGGGTTTGTGGCCAAAAGGGGTCCAGGTGGTGGATTTGGTGTTTGGTCAGATCCAGGCAGGCCAAAAAACTCATAAATGTTTTTGGATTTTGACTAATGGAGCCTCGAGTCCTTTTAAAGGAGAAAAGTGAGGCAAAAAGTTAATAAACGAGTGGAAAGAGGCCCCTAAAGTGGTTCTTTTTCCTCCAACTGAGGCCTCCTCAATGGCTGGGAAGTCTCTCGGCCTCTCCTGAGGTAAATATTCCTATCTTGAGCCCTTTGGAGGGGCTTGATCTGTGGGTTCCTGGGTGTTAATAGGAGCGACTCCCCCTTTCTTCCCCCCTTCATGCTCTTCCTCCTTCCCCACGCCTGTCTCTCTCGTCAGGGTTTCACACCTGGCAGTGGATGTACGGCTGTGAGCTGAGGCCGGACGGGAGCAAAGGAGGGTATTTTCAGTTTGCCTACGACGGGAGGGACTACATCAGCCTCGACAAGGAGACCCTCACCTGGACGGCCGCCGATCTCCCGGCCCAGAACACGAAGAGGAAGTGGGAGAGGGAACCCGCCATTGCCCAGGGAAGGAAGGTCTACCTGGAGGAGATCTGCATTGAGTGGCTGCAGAGGCACCTGGAGTACGGGAAGGAGACGCTGCTGAGGACAGGTGAGGGGGGGCCTGGGGGGAAATGAGCCTTGGGGTGCCCCCTCTTCCTTCCCTTCAACAGACCTGGTGGACTCCCCCCGCCCCCCGTTAGTTCCTGGGGAGATGCACAGGGAACCCAGAAAAGGCCTAAGATCAAACCACCTTCAGACCGGTGTGTGTGTGTGTGTGTGTGTGTGTGTGTGTGTGTGTGTGTGTGTGTGTGTGTGTGTGTGTGTGTGTGAGAGAGAGAGAGAGAGAGAGAGACAGAGACAGAGAGAGACAGAGACAGAGAGAGACAGAGAGAGAGACTTTGTGTAGTTTGGCTACAATCCCAGATTTCTGCCAGTTTAGGACTAGAAACCTTTAGGACTAGAAATCTGGTGTATAGCACAGGCATGGGCCCTAGCTGCCTTCCTCTTCCTGGTGTGTGTGTGTTTGTGTGTGTGTGTGTGTTTCATCTCACATTTGTTTGTTTGCTTGTCTGTTTAAGTGTAGAACATTCAACCCCCCCATACTGGTATACTGCCTTCCCTCCCTCCCTTCTGCCCCTCCTGCTCTGCCCCCGCCCCGGCTGCCAGCCTGGTCCCACAGAAAGATGGCTGGGGGTTGGGGGGGGAGGGAGGGGGTAGGCATGATCCTCCCCACACATGACAGAAACCCCACTCCCTGCCCTTGCCAGTCCTCCAAATCCTTCCTTTTGGGTCCCTTCCCCCTCCCTGGGATTTCCTCCCCAGGATCCTTGGTGGCTGCCCAGAGACCTCCTTGTTCCCTCTCCAGCACACGTCCCAGCAGTCCCTCATCTGCAGGGAAGAAAGGGGACCATGGCAGATGGTTGGACAGAAAGAAAGGGCTGTCTTAACAGCACTGCAGCCCCCTCACTGGGCCCTGCCTCCACAATCACTCACTGGAACAAAAATGTAAATTATTGATAAAATAAGCTTATATTTATTGGTATCTCTAACAAAACCAGTGTTTTGACATTTGCTCTAGGGCAAAGATGATTGATCTGTGCAAACGTTTGAACAACATGAAATTGGAATGTTGAGGTGGGTGATTGGAAAATGAGGGTGATTCTGGGCTGTGGATAGAGGAACATGGGGCCCCTGTGCTTGTGGGTCCCTCCGGGCAACTGCCCAGTGTGCCCATGCATGGGTAATGATGTCCCTGGGCAAAGGTGGGGCCCCCTCGCAGTCTCCCAGACAAAGAGGGCAGAGCTACCCTTCCCTGGAAGTTTTTGCACGGCTCTTCCTCCCTTTGTGATTGACGACTGTGACGACACCTCCCTCTTCAAACAGTGCAATTGTGTTGAAAATGTAAAGTGTAGGGAACCAACTTGTTAATCTTCACAGGATCCACTTGGTAATGCTGCCACCTTTTAAATCGACACCTTATGAACTGGGACAGACTCAGATGTATAACATAAAAATAAAGATTGTTTATTGAGAAAACAAATAAATACAACAATGACTAAAGTTGGTATGCATTGCCTTAAACATAGAATAGATTAAATCAAATCTTCAAGCCTTAAAGCCTATCTTTACAAATAGTAAAGCCCTCACACCTAACCTGCCTGACTGAACTTCTAACAGAGCTGTGCTCTCTCAGCACTCTCAGCTTTCCACTCTCAACTCTTCTTCACAGACCAGGCTCTACCCTTTTTATACCATACAATCCCCTGCCCTCCTGCTGGGATTGGCTGATGATTTACATATGTATTTCTCCTGCTTCCAGGGTGTTGTCACTATGACTAAATTGGAGTGGGTAAAATAGTGTTGTTTCTCCATGCTATTTATTTATTTTTTTCATGTAACGATTTTGAATATTCGGCACAATTGTTCCTTTCCTATGGCGTTGGCATCTCAGGTGAGCCTAACACAACCATCTCCCTTTAAATGCAAAGAAAAAAAGAAAGATCGCAAGAAAAAATTTCCCCTTCCCACTTTGTCCCATCCTGTCCCCTCCTTTTCCCTACGAGCTTTTAATTTTGATTTTTAATAGGTTATTTTTAAAAATAAAACCCCTATACTTCCTTTTTTCCCTCCTCATAGAAGAGTAGAGGAAATGTTTAATTTACAAGTCGCGTCCAGTGGCTAAGCTCTCTGCTTAACCCACTTAATCTTCCTGTGAAATTGATAGCAAGCTGTTTCCATTGGGTTTGATCCCAGCCATCAATTAGGCCGGAATCAAACCAAAATGAGGGGGAAAGGCGCTCATGAGATGAATCCCTGGAAGCCAATACCTAAGATGATCCCACTTATACAGGGTTCATTGGCCACTTGGATACAAGGTGCTGCTGCCTTTCACACACTTTCTCTGTGATGGAAGCCCTGGCCAGTTCTCAGAATCATGAAATTCTATAGCTGAGTCTTTTCAGATCATTTCAGGATACCAGTAAAAGCTCAGTTAATTCTCTTGTAGTTGTTAAAAAACCTAATCTCCCAAGAGCCCTTCAGGCGAGAGATCGAAGGGAAAGAACATAAGAGTAAGATGGGATCTAAGCAGTCAAACACCCTGCCAGAGACAGGAGGGGCTCAGTGTTAATTTCACTACTACCTTTTTCTTTTGGGGTCGTGTAAAAGCAGCCTTAGTTAATTCCACCACTGCTGGGGTTTTTTCAGAGCGTCCGGAGGGGAAGGTGACGCGCCAGGCGGGCTTTGATGACACGGAGAGCCTCGTCTGCCAGGCCTACGGCTTCTACCCCAAGGAGATCGAGGTCACTTGGAGGAAGGACGGGGAGGTCCTGCATGAGGACACCTTCCATAGGAATACCGCCCCCTATCCGGACGGGACCTACCACGCCTGGCTCAGCATCACCATCGACCCGAAGGACAGAGACCAGTACCGGTGCCACATGGAGCACGCCAGCCTGGCGGAACCCCTAGTCTTGGCGTGGGAGGAGCCTGGTGAGGGCCGGGAGGGGGGGTGCTGGAGGAGAGGGTGCCTCCTCATCCAAGTGGGGGCCAGCAGGGTGGATTTGGGGGTGCGGGTGCTTCTCCATCAAGGGAGGGGTAAAAAACAGAGCATCCCAGCAGTCTCTTAAGCTGTATCTGCATGCACGCACCCAACACCATCCTCAGCTACCTCCTGGCTACAAAACCCCATAATTTGGATTCTGCTGTTTATAATGCCAATGTAGCCCTTTTGACGGTTCCTTCCACCTAAACACAACCTCCGGTGCTGTCAGCACAGCCCGGTTGCTCTCTTCCTCCTCAACAAGGTAGGAGGGTTCCGGGTACATGTCAGATTATTTAGTTGTTTCTCCTTATTCACTTTCAGCTTCCAACCTGGGGCTCATTGTTGGGGGTGTGACAGTCGTTGTTCTCCTGATTGCGGCTGTGTCTGCAGGCTACTACGTCTATCTTAGTAAGTAACTGAGTGAATGCATGAGTTGGGTGGTGGCTGTTTGGTTGGAAAGGTGTGTTTTTCTATGCCGTCTCCCTTCAGGGGGAGGATTGAGAGGAGACCCATAGCATTGGCTTACCTGCTCTCTTCTTAACACCGTCTGTCGACGCTTCTCATGGGTATCTCAGGTGTGCTTTCTTTCTGTGCTAACCCAAGATGCACCTCAGGCCTCTTCTTAAGCAGTAGGGGGCAACTGTGGTCCTGTAGATGTTGATGAACTACAGCTCCCATCAGCCCTGGCTACCATGAACAGCTCCAAAGGATGATGGACATTGGTGTTTAGCAATATCTGGAACAACTATGGCTGCCTGCCATAGTTTTGGAAAAAAGAAACAGGCAGGAGGGTTCCCTGGGAGCCAATGGAATAGTTTGTGGCTCCCAGGGAAACCTTCTCTGCCTCCAGGGGTGGGGCTGGACGACCTCTGGGAACAGTCGTCGGCTCTAATTCTGTCCAATTCTGTCTTTGCAGAGAAGCGCCAAGAAGGCTACAAGGCAGCATCAAGTAAGGATTTCCTCTTTCTTTGCTTATATTCCAAGCCTCAGGATAACGCTGGGGCTGTTGAACTATATCTCCCATCATCCCTGGCTATGGGGAGGAGTTGCAAAGGATTATGGGGTGGGGCTGTTGTAGGGGAGCAGTCTTGGTGACCAATAGCCTGGGGAAAATGCCCCTTGAGGGGCCTCTCTCGGTGGTTTCCCAGGGCTGGTTTTCCACATCTTCCAGTGAAAACGATATTTTAAAAAAATCAAATGGAGGAATTGGAGGATGAAAAGAGCAATCCCCCTCCTCGCCTGTGGTATTAAGGTGCAGCAAAGAGACATCATTGAAGGAACAGTTACTAGGTGGGTTCTGGAGTTGTGACTCACTGACAGCTGGAAGAGGGCCTGTCCTGCTGCCTCGTAGGCTTGGAAGTCTGTCCTAGAATATCCGCCTGGTGCCACCGCTCACATGTCCTTCAAATACCTCCCCCCCCCCAATAACCTGCATCTGGTCTTTACCCCAAATCCACTTTTTCTTGATATCTTCTGCACAAGTTGCTTGTATCCATGTCTTAGGGCAGTTGTATTCATCTTGGTGCATTTCAAGGGTGCTGACGACCATTCCTGTCATCCTTGACAATGTTGGCTGGGGGTTGGGACATCTGCAACCCGGGATATTGGGTGGCCATAAGATGAGAGCAAGGGAGAAGCTGCCCTCCTGGAACCTGTGTCCTTCTTCTGTTTCTTTTGCCTCCATTTCTCTCCTTTTGGTTTCTGAACTAGGGGACATCCACTCAAACTGAGGGATGGGAGAGTGAGAACAGGCAAAAGAAAATATTTTTTTACCCAGCGTGTTGTTTATCTGTGGAACTCCCTGCCACAGGAACTGGGGATGGCATCTGGCCTGGATGCCTTCAAAAGGGGATTGGACAGATTCCTGGTGGAAAACTCCATCACAGGTTACAAACCATGATGGAGATGTGTAATCTCCAGGCTTAAAACCAGGGTACTTCAAGGGCCAGATGCAGGGGAGTGGGATCAGGAGACAGAGATCTAGTCTCGTGCGCTCCAAGACGCATCTGGTGGGGCCACTGTGAGATCCAGGAAGCTGGACTAGATGGGCCTTTGGCCTGATCCAGCAGGACTCTTCTTATGTTCTTATGTTTTCCCTGTCCTGAATGTTGGATTCCACAAACCTGGTTCCTTATCCTGTGCAGTGTCTCACAATGGATCTACAGAAGTAGACAAATTAAATTTTAAATGGTGTGTAGGAAATATTCTGCTAAAAGTATGGTGGCCCTGGGGTGGTGGAGAAACCTTACTTGCATTTCACCGGTTTATACTGTAGAAGCCATTTTCACAGTGCACTATATTCTGATTTCACTAAGAACTGTGGGATGGAGCATGGCGGCTGCAGAAAAAAGGGGCCCTGGGGGGTACACAGGGAGAAATGAAGCCTCTAATCAAGTGTAAGAAATTGGCAGTGGGCAGGTAGAATCCATCACGGTACTGTGCTGTTTTTAATTCAAGGCAGTGGTAGTGACCAATTTGAGAAGACAGGCACATTGCAGGCTCCTGCGAAAGACCTAAAAGATCTGTTTTATTGTAAAGTGGTTGGAAGTGGGATGCTGTTCGGCATTAGAAGCCCCGCAGGGCAGCTGAAAAGTTACTTTTGGGGGGTTTCTCTTCCAGATTTAGAGGTTTGATTTCTATCAATCATTTTTGTAGTTAAAGCACTGAGGTGTAGCAGTCAGAGCCCCGTGTGAAGATCCGTTTAGTTGCAGAGTGGGTGTGGAAGTGACGGATTAGAATTGTTTCTGAACACGAAAACTGCTGTTTTTAAAAAGTCTTGCACCTAGTTGCCCACTCGGTCTCTTGCCCACCCCTCAGGCAACTGTCCCCGTGCCCTTCCCGCCCTCCCCCTTTCCCTCTCCTCCCCATCTCTTTCTGTTCTCCCTCCTCCCTGTTGGGAACTCCTGACCGGAGAAGGATGTCACAGTGCTGAGGGCCCACCTGCCTGCTTGCTCACTCTGGGACAGAAAGGTGTGGAAAGGGTTGGTAGAACTCACACATGGAAATGAGGGAGTTCTGAGTGAATAAGTAAGGGAAGGGGGTAGGAATGTTCATTGCATAAAGAACAGAGAGCATCCCAGCTGGGTGCTACTAGGTTGCTTAGATAGAAGCAAGATGGCGGGCGGCAGCAGCTCCTTGGCGTTTTTGCGTCCCAGCCTTCTATTTTCTCCTTTTATTTTATTGCTGTGCCGCTGGTTTTTTCTTCTTATTTAAATTTTTGGGCTGCCAGGAGCACCTGGGTGGTGTTCGAACTGGGGGGCTTTGCTGAGGCTTGGGAAGCCCCTTTTGAACTCGTGGAGTCCGGACGCCGATGAGGACGAGGCGCGCGGACATGGTGTGTTACGAGCGGCTTTTGAACGAGCGGCTTCCCGTCCTACCCCCCTCCTTCCCCTCTCCCCCCCTTCTTTCTTTTGTTTTGGCGCTTCCCTGGCAAGCCCCCCTTCCTCGCCCGCCCCTTGGGGAGTCCCGGGTGGGTGGTCGGTCTGTCCGCCCTCGGCGACCTGGAAGATCCGAGGACCGAGGACTGAGACGGCGACCGCCATTTCGGGCTCTCTCCGTGGGCCGGGGCTGGTTCCATCTGCCGGGACTGCTTGTTTCCTCTCCCCATGGCTGTCTGTGTTGTCTTGCCCTGCTGCTCCGTTCTGCCCGGGTGTTTGGTCCGCCACCGGGCCGGTCGCCTGCTCTGTCCGCTTGGAGGCTCCGGACGGTCCCCCTCCGGCGTTTCTCCATCGCTGGTGGTCTCGGGCGGCGGTCTGGCTGGCGTGCGTGCCTCGCCCAGGGAGCTCGGGCGGTGGGTCGGCCGCCGGCGTTGCCTCGCGCGTCGCTGGTTCGTCTGGGGAGGGTGGTTCCCGGTGGTTCTTTGGTGGTTCTCGGGCGGCAGTTCGGCCGCCGGTGTGCTGTCCCTTCCTTGGGACTCGGGCAGCATATCGGCTGCCGGTGTGCTGTCCCTTCCTTGGGACTCGGGCAGCATGTCGGCTGCCGGTGGTTGCTTTCTATCGCCTGTTGTAGCCCTGGCGGATGGTGGTCTCCGGGCAGCAGACCGGCTGCCAGTGCTTCACCCGTCACATCTTCCCCTTTTAGTTCATCTGGGGAGGGTAGGGGGACCGGAGTTATCATGGCGAGCCTTTTGGTGGAGCTGGGGTGTGATGGGGAGGATCCTTTGTTGGGGGCCTGGAGCCCGGACTTTGGAGCCAGCGCGTTGCTGTTGTCATCCTGGCAATCGGGTCTGGCACTTTACCATCTTCAAGCCAAGTGCTTGCATTACAGCAACTTCTCATCAACCATCAGATCTCCGACCTCTTGGCCTCCACCCCCTTTACTCCCAGGTGGTTTACATCTCTCCTGGCGCTTTGCCCGTTTTGTTATTCACTGTTTATTTGTTACTTAAGATTTGTTTTACTTTATTATTATATTACTATTCCATTGTTGTTTATTGTTTTGTTAATTGATTGTTCTTATTTATTGTATCATTGTAAATTTTGTTGTGAATGTTATACTAATTAGGTTGAATTAGTTTTGCTTTTTCTCTCTTTTTTTTTCTTCTTTTCTTCTTTCTTTTTCCCGCCATGTCCGCAGGGACTCATATACCAACTGTGACGGGCCGTGGGCGGTACGCTTGTAGCCGGGGGGTTTGTCAGATCAGAAGAACCCGGGTTAGGCATCTTGTGCCTGTCCCGCGTTCTGACCCCGACTCCCTGCCACGTGTCCGGGAGTCACTTTTCCAGCGCCTCCAGCCTTTCCTGCATTCTGTTGAATGCCAGGTCAGTCCACAACAAAATCCCCATCATATACGATACTATCCAAGATGGGCGGGCTGACCTGGCTCTCATTACCGAGACCTGGGTGGGTGCAGAGGGGGGGGGCTTCGCTCTCCCTGCTGTGCCCGCCTGGGTATCTGGTTCAGGGTGTGGGAAGGCTGGAGGGACAGAAGGGAGGAGGGGTCGCCATCGTCCATCGGGATTCTCTTTATGTTTGCAGGGCCTCGACATTGGTTAGCCAGGGGTTAGAGTGCCTTCACCTGTTGGTGGGACAGCGGGACAGATTTGGCATTGTGCTGGGTTACCGTGCTCCCCGCAACCCAGCACAATCCCTCCCGGAGCTCTCCGAGTTCATCGGGGCTGCACTATTGAAGTCCCCGCGCCTTCTGGTTGCGGGTGACTTCAATGTGCATGCTGGCGGTGAGCTTTCTGGGGCAGCTCTGGAGTTCATGGAATCCATGGCTTCCATGGGTCTGTCCCAGCATGTTGTATGTCCCACTCACAGGTCCGGTCACACCCTGGATCTGGTTTTTTCCTCCATGTCGGGGATCTCGAGTCTGGAGGTTGGGGGCATTGTCCCCCTTCCTGTGTCATGGTCAGACCATCACCTGCTTACTTTCCCTTTGGCGATCCCGGCCCCTCCTCGCGGGGACCATCGGCCACCTGTTTTGGCCCGTCCCCGAAGACTCATGGACCCTTCTCGGTTCCAGGAAGTCTTTGGGGAACTTGCTGGAGAACTGACTGGCGTGCCGGCCGAGGTTGTGGCCAACCATTGGTTTGATACAGCTGCCCAGACCATCGACCGGATCGCCCCTAAGCGTCTTCTCCGGTGCCGAGCTCGGTCCTCGCCGTGGTTTACGACTGAGCTCCGAGCGATGAAGCAGGAGAGGAGAAGACTAGAGCGCAGCTGGAGAAGAACCCGGACGGTTATTAGTAAGGCTGCCGTCGTTTCCCAGACTAGGCGCTATTCCAACGCGATCAGGGAGGCCTTAAGATCTTTTGTTTCCCTGAGAATTGGTGAGGCCTCGAACCGTCAAGCGGAGCTTTTCCGTGTGGTTCGCGACCTCACCAATCCTAGTCTGGCTGGGCCTCCTCCTACTGAGTTCAGTAGTGAGAATTTCGCAGCCTTTTTTTGTTCTAAAATAGAGGCCATCCGGGCCGGCTTCGACTCCGGTTGCAGTAGTACTGCCCCCGGCACCCCCAGATGCTGGGCCGCCTTCGTCGCCTCGGTTGGATGTGCTTGGGCCTGTTTCTGCTGTCGAGGCCTCTAAGGCTATGGCTCACTGTCGACCGGCGTCCACTCCTTTTCGATCCCTGCCCAGCCTGGCTTATTAAATCTGCCAGCGGGACCATGGCCGAATGGGCTTCGGCTATCGCTACTGCCTCCTTCGGCGAGGGGGGTTTTTCCCTCTCGTCTGAAGGAGACGGTGGTAAAGCCCATTCTCAAAAAACCTGGCCTCCTTTGACGATTTAACCAACTATCGTCCAATTGCTAACGTCCCGTTTATGGGCAAGGTGATCGAGAGGGTGGCGGCGGTTCGGTTGCAGTCATACCTGGAGGATCGGCAGTGCCTCGATCCATGCCAGTCCGGGTTCAGGCCTCGTCGGGGGACCGAAACAGCTTTGGTCGCGCTGCAAGATGACCTAATCCGGGCGGCCGACAGGGGTTGTTCTACCCTGTTGGTTCTCCTGGATTTGTCAGCGGCCTTTGATACCGTCGACCACGGTATCCTGTTGGATCGGCTCTCCGAGGTTGGCATCGGAGGCACTGCTCGCAGTTGGCTCCGATCCTTCCTGGAGGACCGTCCACAGTACGTTCTGCATGGGGGGGAGTTGTCGGCTCCTTGGATTCTCCCTTGTGGGGTTCCACAGGGGTCGTCGCTCTCCCCTATGCTGTTTAACATCTACGTAAGGCCGCTGGCTGAGGTCATTAGGAGATTTGGAGTCTGCTGTCATCAGTACGCTGATGACACGCAGCTCTATCTCTCCTTTTCCACCTCTGCAGTGGAAGCTGTGAGGATCCTTGATGAGTGCCTGGATGCCGTGCTGACCTGGACCGGGGCGAACAGGCTCAGGCTCAACCCCGAGAAGACGGAGGTTATGTTCTTTGGGAGTTCGCCATCTGGGTACGGTGGCCCTCTTCCGCAGCTGGGGGGGGTTTCCCTCCAGCCTGTGGAGAGGGTGCGAAATCTGGGCGTGGTCCTGGACCCGGCGCTGACCATGGAGGCTCAGGTGGCGTCGGTGACCAGGGCTGCTTATTTCCATCTTCGCCAGATCGCCCAGATCCGCCCGTACCTGGATGTCGACTCTCTGAGAACAGTGGTCCAAGCACTGGTGATCTCGAGGCTGGACTACTGTAACGCACTCTACATGGGGTTGCCCTTGACTCTTCTCCGGCGTCTGCAGCGGGTACAGAATGCGGCAGCCAGGCTGGTGGTTGGTGTGCGTCGTTATGACCATATCACCCCAGTCCTGGCTCGCCTGCATTGGTTGCCCGTTGCAGCCCGGATTAGATTCAAGGTCTTGGTTTTAGTTTATAAAACCCTCCATGGCTTGGGACCGGACTACCTGTCAGAGCGTATCGTCCAGCGATCCACCTCGGCCCGCCCAGTTCGGCAGGTGCGAGCGCACTCGCTTCGGGTTGCCACCCCTCGAGAGGCCCGGAAGACGGTTACCCGGAACCGGGCCTTCTCTGTGGCAGCCCCAACTATATGGAACGCCATCCCCAGCGAAGTGCGCTCTGCAGAGTCCCTGCAGGCCTTTCGAAAATCTTTAAAGACCTTTTTATTTCGAGAGGCCTTTGGCGAATTTTAATTTTTTTTTTTCTCTCTTTCCGCCATCGCTATTATTATTATTACCATTACCGTTATTATTATGCCCATTGGTGCCTCCAAGTTTTTTTTTTTTTTTTTTTTTTTTTTTTTTTTAGGATTCACGTCGTTGACGTGCTGGGACGCACTTGGAGGCTTTAGAATTTTAGAATTTTAGAATTTTGGATTTTAGGATTTGGAGGATATTTTATTGTTTGTTTTGTTTAATTTGTTATTTTGTTATTTTTGTGATCTGTTTTGTTGTATTCACTTGTTGTTAGCCGCTTAGAGTCCTCGTTGGAGATAAGCGGGATATAAATATAATAATAAATAAATAAATAAATAAATGAGCAGGTGGCCGCATTGGTGACGGCAGGGTGAGGGTGGACACACTGCCACAGAAGTTTTGGATTTGGTCCCAAGTTCACATAGACCTAGAACAGGCCCCTGAGAACAAGGCTTGAGTAACACCTCTTTGCCCTCCCACCCATCTGTGGACACTGAATTCTTGGTCTTTTCTTTCCTTCCAGCGAGCAACGGAGGTTCCAACAGCTCCAGCAGAGGTAAGTGTGATGGGTTCCCATCCCAAAAGTGCAGGAAGAATCTCACAGAGTCGGCTGGGGAAAAAGAAAGGGATGGTCTCCCCATGATTTCTGCGGCTTGAGGTCTCCCGGGGGAAAGAAGGGGTCTTCCCCTGCCCTGTAGGATCCCCCTCCCCAGCCCCACTTTTGAGTCCAAGGCAGCCTCAGAAGGTGTTCCTTGGCTAAAGACCTTTGGGACACCCATTAAGGGCAAGGTAACAGCTACGGAATGACCCATCATCCACCCTCTGAGACCTGACCTCCTGAAGACGAAGCAGCCCCCAGGGTGTGTGTGTGTCACACAATCCAGGGAGAGATGCTGACTTGGTCTCCTCCTTTCTCTCCACGCAGGGAGCGACCCAACCAACCCAACCGTTTAGCATCCTTAGAAAGAGGTGAGTTGCAGAGGAGGGGATTTACAATCTATGGGGAGGAGGGGTTACAGAGGCCAAGCCTTGAAGGTGGTGGAGAATCCACTTCCAGTCACTCGGAGGACCGATTTCCTCCTCCCATTTCCCAAACACTGTTGACGCCGGGAACACAGGAAGAGTTGAGCAAAGGAGGGACTGGATCTATAATATGAAGCAGGCACTGGCAGCTACAACATATCTGCCCAACTGGAAGTCCGAGTTCCCTCCTCTCTCTCTTTTGGGATAGTTTTTGTGGATTGGCCGCCAGGCCTCGCCCTTCCCAACCGCAGCAGGAGGAGGAGGCGGCTTTGGAAAGAGTCAGTGGCTGAGCCGTGAAAGGGGAACTGAGGGGAAGGAGTAAGGCGGCTTTTGTCTCTGCTAGTAGTATTGCGCTTAGGAGCGGTTGTGAGTGGGTTCCGTTCTGTCTCCATCCCGAACCGGCGCATTGAGGAGGACAGATTGGCCAGATGATGGTGTAGGATTTTCTAACAAAGTTTTATTTTGTACATCATTCTCAAACGGGTTCCTCTTCTTTTCTGTTTCAATGTCCACTTGTCTAATTTCAAACATAACTGGCTGAACCTTAGCTCCTGAGGTAACATTAACGGTTTCTAAAAGTGGGGTCTCCCACCCCACGGTAAATGGAAAGCTTGCTCCGGTACACTCCCAGTCCCAGGGCCGGGACTGCTGCAGCACGGGTGCCGTGCCCAGCGGGGAGGCTCCCTCCATCCTTGGTGAGGTGTATTCCCCCTCATCAGCCTGGGAATACCCCCACTCCACGATGGCGCCACCATCACTGTCCACTCCCAGCTCTTCCCCTC